>OY968832.1:14019535-14329876 GCA_963695495.1 Hololepta plana | reverse complement strand
ATACAGGAATTCCGTGGCCGGTTAAGAAGGAGGCGGTCGTCGAAGGTGACATTGTGCTCGGTGGACTGATGATGGTGCACGAACGCGAGGACACGATTACTTGCGGTCCGGTGATGCCGCAGGGCGGCATCCAAGCGTTGGAGGCGATGCTCTACACCCTTGACCGGCTGAACGAGTCTCCGACGCCTCTTTTGCCGAATATCACGCTTGGGGCGCATATTTTAGACGACTGCGACAAGGACACTTACGGCTTGGAGATGGCCGTGATTTCATCAAAGGTACGTGGACTTCTTTTATCTCGAACCCATATAACTCGTTTTGATGACGGACAAATCTGCGGTTTGTGGAGGCAAAAGTGATGTATCGTCGAAAAAAAAAAAAACGAGATGAAAATCGTGTGAAGATGTTCTACTTAAAGTTAAATATTTCTTTCGGGTTCGGAAGTGATTTGTTTGCGACTTTTTGAAATTTGTAGTTTATTTATTTTTTGTCAGGCACGCGTATATCGAAGAGTTTCTGCAACTAGTATTACGTTTACGAGTGAATTGAAAACTTATTACTCGCTGCTGCCGGTGTTGGTGGCCGTACCAAAAATTCCCAATTTCCGTGGGACTTTTAACAATCACGAATTTGCAAGACGTTTATTACTTTTATACAACTTTCGAATTGTTTGCGGGCACCTGTTGGAGATATCTGCCTTCAACTTTTCCCTTTACAAGCACTTTATATCTTTCTTAATGCAAGAGGACGTTTTCCATTCGCTTCTTTCACTTTTTCGTGCGTATTAACATGATGCTATCGATTTCATATTCCTTTACAATCCACTGCTAATGGATTTAAAAGAAAAAATGTCGAACCTTAATTCTTTTCATTCGTCTTATTCTTCAGCAAACGATTTAAGCCTTTCGTCCTCTCTTATTAGTCTCTCTCGACTTTTTCTCTCCGTTAGATATAAATACTAATACGAAATTGCCTTCCTGTTCCCCTTTACATGCATTGTCCATTTATTTTCTTCTACACTCAGCCATTTGTGTTGAACTTTCTTTATTTAACTCGTATCCTGTCCACTTTCGTTAGAAGGCCCGATCTTTAAGTTGTTGATTAATTTAACTCGAAAGGAATGTTTCTTGCTTAGTATTTAGCGAACGAAAATAAAAACGCAGTGATTTTAAATAAACCAATAAAATAAAAAAGTCGTTTTATAAATATCGATCCAGGACTTTTGTACCTTTTGTTCGCTCAATAATAAAATATGGCTTTAACGTGTAGCACAAACAGAACCTAATAAAAAAAATATGTATCCGATAGAATAAAATAAAAGCTTACACATTGCGATATTGAATTCAAGGTTTATTCAAATCAATCTACATTACGAACAGAAGCAGCCTCTTATGTATACATTTTTTTTATGGATAGTATCTCCTCTCTCTCTTTTCATGAATGTAATATTTTTCCGTTGCTCTCGGTTTACAGGTTCTTATACTTTTCATAAGAGCACTTTTTTATTGGATTTCATTCGTAGCTCTCATCCATTCGGTTCAACTTTTTTTGCGCTTCTTATATTTAGTATTACGCACGAAACAATACGAATTTGTAATGAAATTCCAGACGTAAAAAAAATGTACCAGACGTATAAGTAGTTATTATACGATATTAATTGAAAACATATTTCATTACAGTTTCAGGTTAGAGAGAAATATGTACAAAATAGAACGGGATTACAAATAAAATGGGTTCTTTTCGTTGCAGTCTCTAGTTTTGACATTCATTGAAATTCTTTTGATCCCTTTCATTAAGATTTTACCAAAAAAAGCTCGTTTACACTAATAAACTAATTGTACTATTGCTCAGGATGTTGCAGAGCAACAATTGCTGACTATTTATGGTTATGGTTCATAAGATAGTTATAAAACATTCCCATCCCATTCGAATTTTCGTATGTTATCATAGATATTAGTGTAGGCCTTCAAGGAGCTTATACATTTCACTACGCCAGTTTGAGTCTTAAATTAACTCAAGTTATTACCCATTGAAATGTTTTAATTAACTTTAGTTTGCTTCCATTTCCGGTGTGAGCAATTTGTAAAATATTAAAATTTTCTACCGCCTTCTGGACAATTTATATACGTCCATATGCAGTTTTGTTTAATTTTGCATTATTTTCATTTACAAGGGGATTTGCAATGAGGAATTAAAAATGCGATTTTCATCACCATTAACCGTTCGATGGGTTTTATTGCGAACCCTTGTAGTGGAATAACCGACTATATAAACTAAACGAAATATTACCTTTTACTTGTTTGGAAAACCGCAAACTGTTTTCGAACATTTTAACGCTCATTCCCCCTTCGCCCTATAAAATACGATTAAATGTATGTGTGTGTGTATATATATCTTTGTTGTTAACAGTGATGCGGTACCAAACTAAAATAAATTGAAAATCATAGAGATTTTCATTAACGTTGAATGTTGTTATTGTTATTAAAATAATTTAACAGAACTAAAAATCATAATGAAAGTTTTGTAACAAAGAAAAAATGTGTACTCACTTATAATTTCCATTTGAATATTATAAGTTGGTAGCAACAATAATTTACATGGACGTTTTATGAATTCGAATGACATTCAAAACGAGATAAAACTAAAAGCGCAGTTTAATTATTTTATCGTTAACTCTTAAAAATTAATCACAAATGTTGTGCTATTAAAATAAAATATATTTTTAGTGTACTTCAAAAAAGTTCAAACGGTTAACAATTTTTATTCGTCCCAAATTAAATTTATTATTTTTACTTTTCGTACATGCCAAATAGCACTGCAAATACAGATTTTGCTACAAAAATGTGCAACTATGCGTAATGGATAAAAATTTCATTGTTCAAGAGTCGATGTTCGATTTAATATAAAAATTTGTTCACTGTTCATTTTCACGTTTAATTTACTCCAATGTTTTTGTCATTCTCGAGCAATATTTGATTTTTTCCTCTATTTTTATTTCGTATTCATTTCATAATCAAACTGACATCACATATCAGCAGTTTGTTTCCTCTCGTGCAAAAAGAACAAATATTCTTGCTTGTTATTATTCGTCATAATACAAAAAAAATGACAATTTCAATGAGTTATTACGCAGCTGACAGTAATTTAGTAGCCATAAAAGCGTTTTCCTAAATATAATGTAATCTTCCACATTCTTCTATTTTTCATGATCCTTTTTATCCAAAAACATATTTAATTCACAAAGGATGCTTTTTTGCGTAGTGACCTATCTCGTTAATATCCCGTCGTTTTCTTTTTGCTTAAACGGCCTTTAAAGGTTTTCTTCTTCGCGCCTTCCATTTCTGCTTACTCTTTCGACTTTATGGAAGATACACCAGACGTTTAGGAAATAGAAAACGAAAAGTGGAAAACCATCCGGTAATAAATCAACAGACAGTTTCCTATTCTGCATTCAATCCTTCAGTAAGCGGACGTATAAAGAAAACATTGTTAAATGTCAACCGTTTAAGAAAGGATGTGCTAAAAGTAGCACATTGCAAATTTAAAGGTAAACCGATTTGAATGAGAGAACGTAGAAGAAAAAGAGGGATCACGTTCTGGAAACGCCTCTTCGAAAACGTGTTTGTGAATTAAATTGCGGTCTCGCTTGTTGCCTTCTGCATTAAATTCATGTTGCTGATGTTTAGTGTTGATGCACTTATAAGCTCCTTCTGTTTTTTGTTTTAAAATTGGAGGAGAAAAGTGCATTGAGGGTATTACCCTGTGTACAATTTGCAAATTGTTTATTAGGATTGCGTTGAAACGTAACTTTTATCATTAAAGTTTTATTAAAGTTAAGTGATTAAAAGCAGACGAATTGTATGTTGTTGTTTGTTTGGCGAAATTAATATCGAAGAAGAAACTCTCATTCACGATTCTTTTTGTCAACATCAAAATGTGATATTTGAAAACAATATAAATGCAATCTGAAAGGTTCGACTTAAATAAATAAATAGGTCAACGATATGTTTTCATTCTGATTAAAGTTGATTCCCTCTGGAAGAGGATTAACGGGAAGATAAGAAAAAAGGTTTTATTGCGAATCGATTTCAAAACAGCCCGTCATAAACATCAAAGAATAATGTTTATCTCAGGAAATTATGATTTATGATCGTATTAAGAGATCAGTCTAATTATTCCTCAATGCCCAAAGAAACGACCGTCTATCCGGCCAGTTTCGTATCATATTGCCACTACTTTGTCTTGCTGCCCTTCGAACCTAAATGCGTACGTGCAACAAATTTCAAGTTCTTATCAAGTCAGTTTCTTATTAAATTAGAGAGGAAATCTCATAAGGCTGTGATAGAGATAATAAAACGTTATTATCCGCAACGAAAGCAGCGAGACTGTTTGTATTATGTTCAATTTCGATTCGTATTACTTCATTTCATTTCATATTACATTTAAACGGTACATACAATGGATTCCCTTACGGTCAAACAAAGCGATAATTAGTTCAATTAAAATCTATTTGAACCGGTACGTTATTACTTCAATATACGTTACGTGTTCAACAATAATGCGCTGTTAACATAACGATTATTATAGCGATACAGAATACAAAATAAATGTTTACCAATCTTTCCCACTTAAAATGCCATTCGTTATCCCGTTTGCAAGTTGGAATGGATCCACGTTAGAGTAGTTAATGTATATTTGCAGTACGTAGCACATATTCTATTATTATTATTTTGTACGGAAAGAGTGAGATTGATTTTTATTTTTCATTCAATCCTTCCCTCGTATATTCCCTTGCATTTCCCATTGAATAAAGCTTTTATATGTTTTAACATTTAACAATGGGATATAAATTCTTACTCCTAATAGCCGTAGTAAGGATAGTAAATTGCTTTTACACGAGACAGAAAATAAAGAATGTGCGCGGAAATAAAATAAAGGAAATATGACAACCGTTCCTTAAATTGTGCTAGAGAGTATTATAAAATAATCTCGCCGACCATTCATCCAATAAGTGCAAAGTTTTCAATCCTGCGAAAAAATAAACGTTAATTATCTTTATAAAATTTAATTTAATTCCAAATTGAATTGTAAATCGATTCTCGCATTAATAGATTTTATTTGGAGGCTGTTTTAATTGAAATTGTGAATTTACATCGTAGAACATTATTATTACTATCACCATTTAAATTGACGTGGTCGAATATATATTAAAATAAAAAACGAGAAAAAAAATGTGGCTTCATAGTGTATTGGGACCGCCGTGCTTGACTAATTAATTATTTTCATTTGATAGTTTAATTAAATTTTTTTTCATCGTCAGATTAACCATATGAATGTAGTGAAATAATAAAACTAAACAGATAAATGTTGACTATTGTGCTACCTTAATATATGCGTTTGGGATTGACGTATTCCGTCATAAAAATGCATAAATATTTTTGCATATAAATTCTATTTTGAATGACAAAAAATTATGCGTGGGAATAGGAAAATGTTCACGTAACACGGAACAGAAGAAGGAGAAACCTTTACCGAAGTTATCCAACTGAAAATTTCAATTTAGTTGAAGTTACAAGTTGCTTCGCCTATATCAAAAAAGTCCTCTTCTTCTTTTCGTTTCTCCTCCTTCATAATTTCGCAACTTTCTGCATAAATTTTTTATTTAAGTGAATGTTAAAATAACGTGATAATCATCCTAAAGCGTATATATGAAGCGCGAAAGAAGGCATTTAACGACAAACGTACCATTTACCATCATCATTGTTATAAGTCATCAAAATAATGTAGCTGAGATTATCTATGAAATGGGTTTGCTTATCACGCAAAAGCATACAAGTTTAACAATAATTAACGACCAACATCATGTTATTAACCTTTTTGGCAAACGAATCAATCAATTAATGAAGCGTAATTTAATAAGTTCTGCAGTTTTCGTTTTGTTGGTAGAAAATCCTGTCCTAAAGGAAAGGGCTACGATAATAATAAAAGGGAGAGACAGTAAAAACATGATAAGGCAGAAACCTTTTAAATCGTAGAAAACCAAGATATAAATTCTGCACACACTTCGTGGGATTATGCCAGCTTAAAAATGAATTTGGCGAATTTTGTTCCGAGCTTTTCTAATCGCTTTAATACACCAATATTACGCTTCGGAACTTCCTTATTTTATTTTACGCAAATTGACAAAATTTCAACTAAAAACACGCATAACAATAATACTTTTAAGGAATTTAATTTAAATCCGCCGAATTACTTCACTTTTATTATACGATTATTACAAAATAAAATGATTCGTGTTTTTTCATTGTCATTTTATTACATAACTTTAAAGCTACTCGGGGAACTAAAGGGCTTGCAACAAAAGAAATCCTTAAATTAACATTAACGTCTAACTACGTACCCGTTCTTTTTATTTTTATCCCCGCCTTTCTTCCACTTTCTGTTAATTGCAATAACTTCATTTTCGTGATTCCTCAAAGGATACAAACTGAAATTAAAAATGTTTGCTGAAATGGTTTGTATCATCACAAACTGTCACAATTCATCAATTTCATCCATTTAATAATTTCAAATAGGTACCCGAACAATTTTTATTGTTATCAGAAATATCACCTTTCTAATCGTGTAGCTGCTAATTTTTTTCCCAGTCGAATCTCATGAAGAAAATATTTATTTCCTTTGAGAGAATGAGGATGTTGGCATGTATTGGATAAGCTTAATAAATTGAAATCGTACCATTTATTTTTATTAGAGGCACCCTATTACACATACATAAATAGAGTACGGCATGTACATATATTTCTTTTCTCGAGTGAATCCGAGCATGAAACTGATGAAGTCTGTCAGAAGGTTTAAAATATTTACGAGGGTTTTTTTTCAATCTCCCTTTTTTTTTCTCTCGCTAGAACCTTATAACGTTCAAAACATAATGTGTAGTATACGTATTTTCCTATTTCAATATATGGGTTCGGTATAATCTGGAGGATAGTCAAGTTCCCCTCTTTTTTTTTAATATAAGAGCAGATATATACCGCACCGAACCCAGGATGCGGAGTGTATTGTATAGCGTTTTCTAAACAAAAATTATGATGACAAAATGACATAAAAACAAAGGGCTTTCGAATGAGATGGAAAAAAGTATATATGTATATGTCGAATGAAAGGAAAATTGAAAAGGACCTGGTCCCTTCCTTTGTTCCTACCGTATAAAATAATCCACAAGATTGACGCATCCGATCATAAACACTTTAAGCTCATCTCAAATTTCGATTTAATGGTACTATAATAGAAATGAATTATAATATTTAATAAATATTAACCAACCCGCCACTGATGTTAGCTATCGTTATGTTCGTTGACGAAAATCAAATTTTGGCACGTTCGTGGGATGCGAGACGAGGCTTATTTATTCTTTTATAGGGGGCAACAAGTAATTTATATCAATTCTTCTTGCGACAGCAGGCTAATATTAATTTAAATTTAATATTAAAAAAGAAAAGACGACCAAAATGTTGATCATTTTATATTCATTGAAGTACCGCTTCTTTCAATTTATCATTGTTGTTGTTGAAAGCAAATTTTACAACGGATTTTTGCAGAAAAAAAAGGTTATGCTGCGATATTAAAGGAATTTTTGAAATATATTACGTTAATTCGTAAAAAATGTAACCAAGCTCCCCTTTCCCCTTTAATTTTCCTATATTGAAATGATACGCTTTTAAAGGTAAGGAAATACATCTGTTTATTGCAAATATTTACCAACCTACTCAATCCTTATCGATATTATTTACTTTATTCGCAATGCATAAAAAATAGCTAATACATTACTCTAAACAAACTGATATGCGTCTAACTTTCAGCAAGTTAGTGTTTGTTTAAATTTCAAAATCTCTGCATTTATTGTACTTTTATTAAATGTAAAAAAAATATTGGGGAAACACAAACGATAGTAAATGCCTGTTACTCGAATTCCTTTACAGTTTCCTGTAAAACACTAAACTTACATTTTCAGGCTGCTGAAAGAAAAATCAATACGGCTGACGTTTCAGGACATCTAGCGTGCATTAGCACAACAGTATTTTCAGCGAGAGCTTTCGCGCGCTGTAAACGCTGGAATTCGGGTTTTCCTGAAGGAATGTCAGCGCTCTATCCATTTTCAATTTGAACATGTCGCTTACAATGACAGACTGCGCCTAATGTCCTCCGAGGATTACGTAACATATTGCCAAAGAAATGTTCGCCCTCGTTTCTCTCTTCATTTTTCCTTCCTTTTCTCTATCAAATATATAAAAAATATTTACTAACAGATTGTCGTACAAGCTTTCGCGTAGATCCTAATAACATTTATTCAAGGAAGAAAGGTTCAATCCAAAAGAGATTACGAATCCAATAACTTTCCTTCTCCTTTTCCGTCCATTTTCTTTTCAAATAAATATTGGATATTATTTACTTTCGAGTTAACAATGTGTTTTTTTGCTTCGATCAGTTTCTAAATGGAACGACCTTCTTGCAGCGAAGTGATACATTGTTAGGATGCCCGATAAATTATAAACAATAAATTAGTTCGATGCGGAAACGTTTTGTCGTTAACAATAAATGTCCTTCTTAAGATGACCTTCAATATCTTTTACAATCAAATTATTACACACACACATGCATACACGTGTGTGTAAACGCGTTATAAAAGCAAATGTTGCTATAAGGAAGAGAAAATGACGATACTTTATAATATAAGGGTTGCAATATGTGCACTCGTGTATCACGTGTTCTTGTACATCTCAAGTAATCGTCATAAAAGTTTAATGAAATTTTTCATGAATATTTGTATAATGGCAACGAGAACCCGTGATAATTTTTCCATAAGACAATGGGTCTCGTGCATAATCAACTTTCTTTTTCTATTACGTTCTTAAGAGAGTTGCAAATGAAAAGAAAAATAACGTAACGTAAGAGAAATATGTGTACAGTAGAATTGAACAACAACTTTTTTAATCCCCTTTTCTTCATAGTTGTCACACTATTTATTTTATAGAATTGCATTTATGTGTAATCCAACAACCACGATTGCAACGAGAAACGAGACAATAGAAACGTGTAGAACTGAGAAGAAGAATGAAGCGGAAGAAAAAAACTATTTTCTGCACCATTCATATTGCAACTCATCAAAACTTGGTATTAATTTCATTGTATTATACTTAGGTTCTAGTCACGATCGTGCTCGTTCCACAGGTCAAATACGTGGTTAGATTTTATTCTCCCACAAAATCAATCTCAATTTACACACACATACATGCACATAGCAAGGGGAGATGGAGAAGAGTAAAATGGAATATAAAAGAAAATGATTAATTTAAAATGGAATTCCTTTTAAAGAAGGACCTTCCTTTATTTTATGAGGATTCCAATTCTAATTAATTTCTTCTTGAATTTATTTTTATTCACAATACGTTCCCGGCCATTACCTACAAGAAAAAACCTATTTGATTTATACAGGAAATTCCATTTGTTTCAGTTTGAACGGATATTAAAATTAAAAAGTGCCGGCTACTCGTATAATAAATTATTCAGATAAATGCATCCAATATTGGTTGAAGCTAAATCTCCGCTTTAAAATTATATGGATTTCCTTCTGCAATAGCATTCTTGTGTTATCCGATGGATTCATGAATAAGTTAGTGGGTGATGACGCCCCGATTTAGAGCAACCCCGTTTCCTTTTTGTACATCGTAGAACAACAAAATGGAACCAATTTGACGAAGGCAAAAAGGTGTTATATACGAGATACCACATAAAATTAATTTTTCCCTACTTAAGAGGACCAAGGAAGAAAATTAAGAAGAGAAAATCGGTAGCTCATTAAACTATTTCAATTTCATTACGAGCAAACTGAACGCAAGTTTAGTCGCAAATTAAATTTTAGTGCTTGTTAAGAAAACTATTTATTAGTTAGTAATCGACTTCAGTTTGTAATTATACAAACAATTTGCACGCCAAGCAGCTAAATATAAACTCTGGCAGAGAAACAAGGGCCAGATTTCTTATTAAGTTTGCGAACTAAGTGAAGTGCGGCCAGATTATTCTGAGTAATAACGCACGTAGGTGTTGTTGAGGAGATGAAGGACGAAAAATGAAAATATTCCACAAGGTCATACTAATACATGATATGTAATCACATCTTCTGTATCGTTGTATAATAAAGTAGGGAAATCCCAATGGTAAATCTGTAATGTCACATCACATTTCATATCAAACGCAGTCCGAAATGAATATAATAAATACACATGTAATACGTAACCATCGCACGTAATAAAGTTGGTCATAACTTAATAAGTTTGCCGTAGGTTCTCGACGGTTCTTCCTTTATGCAAGAGATAATAAATTAATTAAGACTACTTTGTTCTTCGCGTAATGTAACAATTGTCACGACAACAAATATTAAACATTTTATGCCATAATTAACCACGAGAAGCTGTTATCTCAGATTTGTAATAAAAGAAAACAATTAACTTTTTTGCAAATGGCACTAATAAAAATAACCGAAATGTGAAGCTGAAAAGAATTATGTGGGAAATCGTAGAAAGGACAAAAAGGGACAATTATAGAATAATTTAGTGTCGTATAAGACGTTTTATCGCATCAGCACATATATACAGCTTGTAAGGAAAACAACGAAACTCATATAGCTTTTGTATGAAGGACTTTATTGAAGAAGGACGAGTGTCCTCGAACGTTTGAACAGTAGACGACCTCTAAAAGATTGCGAGCTTTTACTTATTTTATATTTATATAGAAAAGCCGAATTGGGAAGGTTGATATCACAAAAAGAGGATAGTAAATAAACAAATATCAAACCCCATTAAATATGGCTAAATATGTTAGTTTGCATGTCTGTTTAGCGATATACGTAATAATAATTCAACCTTTCCATTTTCTTCGGTCTGTCTGTGGCGCAGATATAAAATATATATCGATGTAACGATAAAACGAACAGAAAAGCTTTTAGCACATCGTTAATTAAAATTTATAACTAATAGTAATTGATGTTAATTTGTTCCGCAAATTTTATTACTTCATCAAAATATTAAATTATTTTCTACAATGGCTGTAATCAATTATACACGATTAATTTCTGAATCAATAAAACTTGCCAAATCGAAGAATTTCGTGCACGTTAAAGTCAATTATAATGTCATTCATAAATATTGACAACAAAAAGAGTGCGAGGTTGAAGAAAAATGTTGCATATTGTCCACGAAAAGTATATCTCCGAATAATGGAAATTCTTGTTTCTTATGTTATACGTTTTATTTTTCTCTGGTTCCATTACATTCTACTCACACGTTTCAGATTAATGGGAGTCTCGAACATTTTTCACTGCCCTTCGTTTTTCATCGCCTTTTCTGTAACATTTAATAATTGCTAACTTGAGTTTAATAGGAGTTACAAGTGCATAGGATACTTTCGGATTATATTAAAGAATCTAGGGCGTCCAAGTCATTGAAGCAGAATATCTTACATTATCAATGTGTGTCCAAGCCAGAGAAACGTTTAATTATGTTGGCCACAAATAATCCCGTATGCATCAAACATAAGTCGTAAACATGCTGCATTATATCCTTGGAAATTCTAGAAATCTTCAGTATCTTTCCCTCTGAAATAATTTGAAGGTATTAATCTCATACTTTAATTTAATTAAGCAACTACATTGTTCTAAAATGAATATGATTTCTACCTGATTTTAATCAGATAATTATAATGAATTTTTAACAAGGTTTTCGCTTTACATTGTTCCACGTTATTATATTATTTATGAATTTAATTAACTACCTGCAAAACTAAAATGATATCCATTACCGCTGAAAGAACATTTTTAATGGAGATTTATTAAATTTCACTTGCACTACCTAAAATATAAATTAAATCTTCGCTTTTATTTTATAACTGTAGTTATTGTTGAATTACACGTCGGTATGGTTGAACGAAAAAGAAAATCAATTTCCTGTTTGATTTAGTTTATTTGCTTTTCAAGACAAGAAAAAATCGAGAGAGATTGCATACAGCTGCGGGAGAAAAATTCAATTAAAGTTTTTTATTTCGAAAAGAGAGTATTAATTAAAAGGCAACTATCTCTGGCGCTATTATTATTAATATAAGTCATATGGAAAGATTTAGTGGCACTTTCAATTAATTCTTTCCTCGCGCAAATAAATCGTTATGGTAATATGCAAAAATCATTTCGTTACCGATAAATAGATAAATGACTTTCGTGTTGTGGCAAATTATAAAGTTAAATCCTCTTCTAAAGTAAGTTAAAACGAAAAAATAAGTAAATCTTAAAATGATTCAAGTTTGGCAACGTAAAATTTGAATACTTCTGCAAGTATTTTCTGGTCGTATTTACAGAACAAAAAAAAAATCAGTGGAATCCAGCGACATTTCTAAATAACTCTCTGCATATTTGAACGTTATTCGAAACTGATTCGTCATAGGGAATGTACGCTATACGTTTTACCTTGAGTTTGTATCGTTTAGGAAAAGAATAGGACCGAAATAAATTAGAAACTCCTGAAAGTAAATAACATTTGATTTGCGTTCGGTATCGTTTACAGCCTTTTTTCTATATACAAATACATTTCGTTGTGTAAGACAAATATTGATAAACATAACAGAGAAAAAATAATTTAAGTACACACTATGTTTGAAGAACAAAAATCGAAAATTTGAATATTGTTTTTATACAATGGAAATGAATTTATCTAGGAATTTTCCTCGATCTTAAAACTATATCAGAATCCTGTTCGTCTCCAAACAATTAGTTGCCCTTTAATTGAATCTAATGTAATAACGAAATCTCGTATCAAATGGAACGACACAAAGAATTAATGAATTTCATAACATGTATATATGACAGAGGGATAAATATTTTACGTTTTTAATAAAACCATTTCCACTCGTCGTACAATAGAATAGGCGGAAAAAACATTCTGTCCCACATTTTACTTTCTACAGCCTAAAATGGATATTAAACAGAGAGATGATAAAAAAAGGGTAATATATACATGCATTGTGTAGTTTGTTGTTGGTGTTGTAGAATGGGCGAGAGACGACACAGTATAACAAATCTCGACTTTCATTAAATCTCTTCTTCTTTTCTTTTTATGGGTTTTTCGTCCTTTAACAATTTAATAATAATAAAAATATAAACGAAAACGTAACAACAAGAATAACGATATCAAACGAAAAAGGAATTATTTATTGCAGGAGGAAGAAGGATCCTCTCTCATTCCTTTATTATTATTTCTCGTTTATGCACGATGGTTCATGAATACATTAAGACTTTATAAAAACAGTCTCAAACGTAAGTCAGTCACTCTCTCATCTCAGGTTTTTCCGTCTTACTTTTCCTTCTTCATTTTCTACGTTTTTTTCTTCATTTCGCTATGTGACATCTGCTACTTTTAATGGAAAAGAATATACAATATAAGGATTTCTTTTACTTTCAGAAAGTTATTTATAGCGTGATTTTCTCTTTTCCCTCATCTCCGTTTTCATTCTATTCTTCATCGTGGATCATCATCATCAGCAGCATTTTCTTCTTATTTCTTTAATTTTCCTTAGTATTACTTAATATCGTTTCAAATTTCGCTATTTAACAGTAAGTTACTATATGAATATATAAAAAAAATATTATGTTAGTTGAACAAAAATCTAAAATAAAACAAATGTCAACAACATGATTAAAATTTCATTTTAAAGTGGCTATAATATCCATTCATTCTCGCTTATATTATTGCTGTTGACTCTTCATGATACAGAGATGAACATTTAAAAAGCATTTCTAATTATCGTGTCTATTTTTTAACAAATTCGCAATCAAGCTTTTTTGGGACGTTTTCCGGTTTGTTTTTAATGATTGTTCATTAACATTCATTATTTCTTTCTGATTAATAACGTCACTGCTGCGACATTGTTGACTCGAGCTGGTGAATAAAAATGCTCGTTCAATTAAAAATTTTCATATTTACGTTTTATGGTTGGACATTAAATTCGAAAATTTCAATAAACGCCATAGTTTATCATCTTTAGTTTTTAATTTCACATTTTTAATGAGAAATCTAAATATGTATGAGGTGCATTCAAGTTTTGTCAATTTAACTTTTCTGAAAAATCGTTTATTTTTTCTTGCAGAATTTTAATACAAACAGTGATAAATTTTAAATGGAAAGCATGGCTGTTGATTTTATTGGCAATGACCTGAAACGTCGAAGCGTTCACACTTGAAAATTTTAAAAGTTGAATCACCTGGTATATTGCTGGGTTTCAAGCGGTTGAAGAGTTTTATTAGATTTCTTACTAAGTCCGGATTCTTCATATGTAATTAAAAATGATCTTAAGTGGATAACGAAATCGCTCAAACTTCAAAATCTCTTTACGTCCGTGTCGTTAACCGTTTCATTTTAAGTTATAGTTCGTTCATTAACATTGTTATTTCCCTCAATTTTATTTGCCTTTTTTGTAAACGATGAGTTATTAAAAGTATGGTGCGCACGTATTATCGAAGTTTAATAATTATAAGTGGCACCTGCGACCATGTGTTTATGGGTAGTGGATGGCCCATATTTTCACATCTCTTTGTGCCCGGCTAAACGTGTTTTCATTCCGAGCAACGTTTCGCGTTATTTATTTATTTAGTATCGATCCTGGCACCTTTTTTTTTCGTAAATTGTTAACTTTACTAAAATGTGTGCATAATTATTTCATGTCGTTCGTTTATAATTTAGTCATTTTTAATAATAAAATAGATTTTATATTTTTATTTCGTTTTGAATTTAAATGAAAGGGCTTTGGGATTTTTCGAAACGTAAATAACATATTATGGGTGGCACGTAAACGGGAAGTGTACTTTTATTTGTAAATTAAAAAAAGGGCCGGGCATTGGAATTTAAATTAATTGCATGTAACGTTTAATAATAATTATTTACCGTCAAAGAATATTAAATTTTTATCTAATACGTCCACTTTAGATTAAATTCAATGCGAACTTGGCATAGTCCACGTGCGCAAATATTTGATTTCAAACGCATTTGCATTTTGTGTTATCTATATAATAATCCAGTTTTTTTTTGTAATTTAAAATAATAAATAATATGCAAAATCCTATAATTATTGGCAAATGTGGAATATTTTAACGACACGGAATTGATGTCTGTGATAAAATCGAATCAAATAAAATTTGCATTAGCATTATTCAAGCAATATACAAAATTTGTCTATTTCGAATAAATTGTATTTAAACTGTTCAAAAATCGTTTTTTAATACGTTTTATATTTTTCGAAGGGGCGCTTCGACTACATAGAATTTGCATTAAACTTTTTTGGTTCATAATCGAAGTGTTGTCTACGTTTAATAATAATATATACAGTTGACCCTTTTTCCCCTTTCTCTTTGATACGATATTAGAAATCGTACCCTTTTTTATAGGTGATTTTCTTCACGCCCTTCCTCATCTTTCACCTCTTGTGTGTCTGTGTTCGATAAGTAAATGTTGCTAAGTTCTACTCTTCTTCGTTTTCGCTCGTCTTATCCTTGTTAGAAACTTCCTTATATATTGTATTAGGATTCCTACATTGTCCGTGACATTATTATGTGAAAAGGACGAAATCAGATGTGCATTATTGATTTTATCTGCGTGGGGAATGTGGGACCGTAATTATAGATTTCTCACACATCTGTGTACCGCATAACTAATTACAATAAACAATTCCAAGAATGGACACAGATTTCGCTTAGACGGGAAAGCAAAAAAGAAAACTGGAACATTGTGTTGGTTAGAACCGATTAAATTCTATATTTCGTTGTCGTTAGAGCGTTACGTTTAATTCGTTACGATCGTTAAATTAAATCGAAAATTTATCCAAAAGAAAAGGTTAAACTGCCAAAAAGAAGTACAAACTCAAGTAATAGTGGCATTATGTAAATTTATGGACTAAGGTTTAGTTCTAACGTTATAATTTGTTATTTAAATTCGTAAGAAAATTGTTGCAAACAGCAACAGCAGCAGCCAGCAGCGGCAAAAACGCTGTCATTCACTACTTAGGAATCGTTCATATACGAGGCCACTAAAAATTATTTAACATTTGTGGGCGTTGGAAAATGTATTTTCCTTCATGGCCATCAGCCATCTGACGACACGTGATAGTAATTTATAATAATCCTGTATTGTGTGTTAATAATAATAATAACACAAGGACATGTTCCTTCTAGGGTAAAAATGAAATGTATTTTATCACACGATTTGTTCATACATGCAGAAGTTCATATCAACTGTAAAGTCATTAGTCAAATGAAACGACAATTTTATATAGAAAAGAGCCCAGTTTGGAGCCGATAAATCGCATTTATACCCGTACCCATCGAAAAACGGTAACGGTTGGTACGCGAAAAGAGAAATGAGTTTCTTTTTTCTTGTTATAACGCTAAAATGTACAACAACAATTTCAAATTGTTTAAAACGTTTTCACATGACGAGATGATTAATGAACGATATTCGTACAATAATGTACAGCGGGAATAATAATAATTGTTATCATTTAAATGTGAAAATTCCTCTTTTTTTCTTCTCTCGCTATCATGCCGTCCTTTTGTATCGATTAAACGTTTACTTTTATTACCGTATTGCATTAAGAATCTTAAAAGGTGTCCAATATGCAAATAATATAAAAGATTTATGATGATGATGAATTGTTATCAATCGTCTGCACTAATGCGTTGGAAAAACTGCCGGACAAAAGAAAGCCGAACAACTGTTGAACTTGGAATGCGTATCAATTAATTTTGCTTTTCAGCTGTTAGTGTTAGATTGAAAGTCAAAGGAGTCGTATTAATTTTCTCTCTTTAATAACTTTTTTTTTCAATAATCTGCAGGAAAAGCTAAAATCAAATGCACTCGGTATTTAGCATAAAGAATTTTTTCCCTATTTTCCTTGAAAAGTAATTCAAACTTTAATACTTTTTTCCTTTCAAAGTTAATAATGTTTCGTGCTTCACTTTTATACTCGTACACAACTTAGTATTAATTAAAAGCAAATAACTAGTATGTTTTAATTAATATAAACATGATAAATGGCAAAATAAGGAAACTTTTCCATCATTATTCCCTTCCAAGAATAGATTTAAATGAATAATGATTCATTGAAAGGTAAAAGATGATTTCACGGAAATATGCGCAATTTGAAGCACGAATTTTCATATCTACATTCATATATACGTAGGTGTGCTAATTGATATGTTCTTCTGCCAACAAAAACAATATTGAAAATGAAGAGAGAGTGCCTATGTAGGTCAGAGCGAAAGGAATGTCTTATGAATAATTCCAAAGTAAATGAGTACATGTATTAGTATTGTCCTTTAATGAAACTTTCATAATAATGCCCTTGGTGCTGGTACAATTTTAAAGATTGTACAGTATTATAAGGAGTCACAATAAAAAGGGAAGGATTCCTAAATTTCACACGTATCGCATGGTGTTTTCTATTCGAAATATACAGGATCTAATAATAAGTTGTATGTATGTAGAGAATTTTGTTACGATCTTTGTTGGAAAGTTTTAATTAGAATTTCCTTCTCGATCCTCATTCACTGACACCTTGTTTTTATTCTTTTTTCTGCTTTCTCTTAATAACGCTATCAGACATCGAGCATGAACACAATTATTCGGTTTCGTCGTTAGTTATCCCTAAAATTACCACCACATTCCTGTTTGAAAAGTTGTCACAACTGTTTATGAAAAATAGAAACAGAAAAAAATATGCTCTTCAGAAAGATAAATAAACGAGAATGAAATCAAAATAGTTTCGTTTCGTGCAACGCTTAAGTTTGTTTGTAACGGACGAATCCACGCCCGGAATTCAGTTTTCAGCACGGGTGCCGCGCAGTCTATAAACTCCGGGCGCAGTCTCCTCCTGATCATATGTACAAACGGCGAAACTTGCCCTTAGTACGCGCGCCAGTTATCCCCTAACTCAAAACGGGGTTTTCCGTCAGTTTCCACATAACACACCGGATTGTAGTCTCACTTTGGGTGCACGCGCGACGATCCACCCCCTTTCTTTTTGCGAAAAGAATAATCGTTTCGTTAGACGAAAAGCATATCTTTCAAGAGCGCACATATCTCGATTAGTTGCAACGTTATTTTTTTCAATTGAAACGCCGAAATAACATGATGGTTAATGATCATCATCATGACTTTGTTTATTATCGATAAGGACTGTTGATGACGATGTTGATCCATTAATTTTAAGAGTTTCTGATCTACTAGTAGAATAATATTATTATAAAGTAAGTTGAACCACTTGACAAAACTTTGTTCTTGTTTTTATTTATTCTTATGCAAACTTTGTGAAATTTGTTTTCAATTACTTGAAAGAAGAAACAGTTTTCATTTGCTGTAAGTGCATGAAAGGAGCGTAAAGTAAGGGATTGTTTTGGTTTTATTTATTCTTGAGCAAATAAAATCGTTGGAGGTTAAACAATTAAAGATAAAATCGATTATAGAGCATGCAATAGACAGAAAATTATGATTGTTCGCTTTGAAATGAATTATTAATTCAAAATGAGCAGCCGGAATTTGTAATATTTTAAATTATGATTGGCACCAATAATAAAGTTAATTAAAAAGTAATCCTATTGTCACTGTATAAAAATATTGATAAAGGAATCTTTTCAAAACCTCTTGTTTCAGTGCCACGGTCAAATTCCGCTCTTCCTTTCCGAAGTTCGTGATTTTTGAATACATTTAAACCGTTTTTAAATGGGCGTGAAGCGCATAGGGCACTTTCAACGGCAATTGCATACTTTTCTGTTCAACGACGTTCGTACGTGTCAAATGAATGGGAAATAGGCCGGTTTCATATAACAGTTTTTCATTTAACAGTGACTGTTATTGTTGAACACGTGTACGTGTACAAATGTTGTTTGATTCATTTTTCAGTCACTTAAAATCTTTTTTATATCCATTTCTTTCAGTGGAATCTGCCCACGGCGAATTGCATAAAGTTTTAATTTAATTAAAATAGATTTTCGATATGAAGCACTGCTTTATTAAATTTGTACCGAAACAGATTGCGTTGTTTAAATTTGGAATCAGCTAAATATTGAAATTTTCGCTGAAAAACGCTTTCGAGCCAAACTGAAAAAAAATGTGCTGAAAACATTTCAATTTGTATTGAATTAATTATTGAAAGAAATTAATTAATTTATTATATTGCAAATATTTTTTTCTTGTTCGATACAATAACAAATTAATTAAGTTTGAACATTAAGAAAGGGAATGAGTGAAACAAAGGAGTTTTGTTTTTATTTTTTTTTGTAGACGGTCTTGTACATTTAACGAGTTTCTCTTTCCATTTCGATACTGCAATTAAACCATTTTATTTAAGACATAAAATATCTACCAAATTTTATTTTGAATTTATTGCCGTCGACGTTTACGTCTTGATGTTGCTAGTATACGAGGAATGTCGAAATACAAACGTTGGAAATCAAATTTAATGGAAAAGTGCATGATGAGCTAACCGAAACAATACAAAATTCAATCTTTTTTCCCCAAGCGCAATGAGAAATTTAATTATTTTCGTTATCGCTTCTACATATTTGAAACTAAGTTCAGACTTAAAGGAAACGCCCTGTATAAACGCGGGCTTATCTGCCGATACTTATTTAAAATTTTATAGCCTCGTTCGTTTTTTTATTTGATAAACGAAAATGGCCCCTTCTATTTATTTCTATGCAAATCTTGGAGAACAAAAAATAAAGACGATATCAGAACTAATTGTCATCCTTTTCACTATACTTTAGCTAGCACTCCCCTGCTATTTTTCTTTCTAACCATTTTCAATTTATATGTACGAATAGAAGTGATCGTAAATCAACATCGTAGTAAAATAACTAATCCCCATTTCCCCTTTTTCTTTTACTTTTCAAGTCGTTCCACTCATAATACTTTCTATTGTATTTTTACTGTATTCGAAACTATTTTACAGTCGAACGCCTTTTATTCTTGAGCATCCAATGGTTTCATTCTGGAAAAGGCAATATAATTTGCGTTATTTTGATTAAAAGAAAATATTTTTTTGTTAACCGCAAATAATCCATCACAATCATTAAATCGATAAAAAAACTTGACTGTCAGTCCACCCAATTTTATTTTGTGACGTATTAAATTAATTAGAAGTATTTTTGAAACAAAAAATAAAATGATTTGATTTGCCGTTGTCCATATATCATTGCTGTAAATTGTATCTACAAAAAGAAAGTAATAGGAAATTGTGTTGGATTTTTTAATGTAGTTTCTTTTAAGTCCAATTTCATTTATTTTAATTTTATTCAAAGCAGAAAATAATTCTTCGGCAGATAAACAACAACAAAGATTTATATTAAAGGTCGACTGGAGTTCTCTTCAGCCACAAGAGAAATAAGTGAGATCCTCACTTTGTCATATTTCTCCAACATCAACACACATATTTATTTCGTATTTTAGAATGTACATATTCGAAGAATTTTCATTTTATTTGCTCTACAATATAATTTCAAGCTAAACACAAAACAATTTTTCACGGGTGAAATTGTTTACATTCGACTACATTTAATAACAATATAGATATAGATAGAGAACGTTCTCTCCATTCGATGTGTATTTAATTTTTGACAGCTTGAACGCTTTTGCAAAACACATCACAATGTTTTACATTTCGCAAAACATCATTGAAAATTGAAATGTTTGAATGAACGAAATGAAAACGTGGAAAAGGATAGGTAAGAAACAAAGGGCAAATAGGCGGTTTGGCTGTCACATTAAAAATTAACCTTGATTTAAAATCGATAAGAAGGACGAAATTTAATGGAATATTAATTTTGTGTTAAGAAGTATGGATCGACAATTTACATAATATTAAAACCGTGGTCGCTTCTAATTTTCCGAATGATCATTGTTATGATATTTTCCATAAGTTGCGTTAATGAAAGTGAAATTTCCTTTAATATCGCTAAAAGCACTTATACAAATTCAACATTGGTATAAATAAAATTCATAATGGTTTCGCATACAACATGACGCAGGGTGTAAACTGTAGATCGTGTTACAATTTAATACATCCTTCTTTAAAAGTGTCATCATTTATACAAATAGAACCGTCACATTTCTCAATAGAAGACCCATTTTGCCTCTTCGTTATTATCTCAAAAAGTTGTGATCAAAATGAAAATGTAACAATCTCAATTTAATGGTTTCTAACAACAATATTCCATTTCACTTATGACTAGTTCATATGCTAAAAATTCGCAATTCCGAATTAATCTTTGTGTTCTGCTCAACCTCGTTTTAATTATGCAAATAAACGTTAATGATGTGAGTTTTACATTGAGATTCATTAATTTTTGGAGACATTTCTTCAAAAAGAAGAAAAACTATAGAAAATAGAGACACCGGAAAATATCTTGTGTCACACACCACGCGCCAAGGGCGTTTTATTAGTATTAAAATAATTCTAGCTTAATTCGATTTTCTGCTCATTCTGTTGTACATAATCAAAAACTAATCAAAATAAATTTTAATAATTAATCTGTGCGTCATTAACAAACAATGACAAAGATTGAAAATCAATTAAAAAGAAAACTCCAATGATTCTTCTCTTTTTTGATAGCACTTTCACTAATTATAAACCTTAAAAAGCGTTTTCAGCCATGAAACCGACTTCAGGGACTTTAATTAACTATCGCTTTGATCTTAACCGAGTGATATCTATATGTGTACCGCAAAACCGTTCAATTTTCTACGAATTATCCGCTGATAGATAGAGTTACATAAGGCTCACATAACAGTATTGCCTTTTATTAAACTTTTCTCTTTTGCCATTAATGTTTGTTTCCCATCAAATTAAAACGTATGATGTAATTAACATAATTAGATGGGACAACTTAATTTTTACTTTATCCCTCTTTACGAGAAAATAATCACAAGGTAGTGGAAATTTCGATGGAAATGGTAGTTTAATTTTCAATTAACTCTATTGTTACTTTCAAAATTCCCAGTATTGATTGCAATTATTATGTTATTAAATGATAATCTCTGAAACAAATTCATTATTTACAATAAATTAATTTGATATTTAATATTTTTGGATTCGCGTCATTCCAGTTATTTATAAATAATTTATTTCGAATAATTTCTAATGATGTGCAAATTTAACAAAAAAGAGTGAACGGCTATAAATTTCATTTTAATTTCAACAAAATGCGAATAATTAATTATCAAACAATTAGTTTCATTATTTCAACTCTTAATTAAATTTATATTCAATTATTGATTTACGAACTTTAAGACTTGTTTTGTGTATGGCTTTAGTTAAACAAAGTTTGATAATTATTAATAAAATCCTATAAACTTTCGACATTTTCACGCTTTTATTATCAACTTTTTAATTGAAATAAATATATAAAACGAATGTCGGTCATACAATTTAATATTCATTACGAAGTGATGAGCGCATTAATTATTTAAAGTGAACCGTTTAAGCTGTTTAGCTTTAGAAGAAATTCGTACGAAGAGATAGTTCCACTCTAGCATTCAGTTATTTATTACAAACGTTTCCTTAGGTGAATTTGTATCCTTAAAATATGTATCTAAGTTTCTGAAATAGGCACGCACAACTTATCCTTAAAAACGGATCATTTATCAGAAGGATCTTTTATAAATAAAAAGCTCTAGGCTACAGCACACACATCAGTGATGATGCTTTATATATATATATATTTATATATATATATATATACAACAACCGCTTTTTTTATATTGTAAATTTACCTGTCACGATTTTCATGTACAAGACCAAGGAAATAATAAAATGAAGGGCAAGTGAAAATTAATCGTTCTATTACAAAAGTTAGTCCATACAATGGGCCATGATGTGTGGGTGGGAAGTAGCTCGAAAGTCGTATGTGATAGTCGATTTTTTAACTTTGTATAAACGTAATGGTCGATATCTATCTATCTCGAAAAGCATTTCCTTATAACGTCCGTTTCTTGTAGATGAAAATAAACGAAGAAAGGAAACGATCAATTTCATATTTCCTTTCCGTTCATTCATTCCTGTTGCTTTTTCGTTGACGTTTGAAAGCGCTCCTAGCAGAAAGCAATAATAATAAAGCGCTATTACGATAACTGGAAACGATAAAAACTCGACAAAAAAGAATTAGTCAACAGATTTTATTATCGTACGATATCGTGGGTATCATTACTTTGGGCACATTGAATTAATCTTCTCGGTTAAAGGAGGAATAAAATATAAAAGCATTTAAACAAAAATGAATCTCAAACGAAATGTGGAAACTTTAAAGGTAGCACCAGAAGAATAGAGAATGGGATGATGGGTTAAGAGGTATTTATCAATTAATTACCATAATCCCGGTATTACACATAACTTTAACGGCAACCCATTTTACTACATGCTTAATTTATTAACCTGGCTCTAGTTCCTTGAGCAAAACTTTCGATTAATAATTAATGCAAGCTCGTTACAATAGGAAAAGCTTCCTCGATTATTTTAACTTTTGATTTTTCAATAATAAAATCAATCAATGCCACAATTTATGATAACACAAACATTTCTGATACAAAAAAAAATGCAAAGATATCAACTACAATTAGCTCTTCCATACAAAATGACAAGTTACGCAATGAAAACTGTTTTTTTTTCTCTCTCTTTTCACGTATTGCTTTTTGCTCGAAAGCCTCGGTTAAAAATGTTCGCGAACATGACAATATCAAACATTTTATTTCCAGGATATTTGTTCGAATACTAATAACATATCCCCGAAAAGCTTACAAAAGAAACAACGCTAAATTACGAAAATGTGAACCGAACGCGGAAATAACAATAAACAAACGGAAACAGCGGGACTTCGTCAAAACGCAAGGCAGAACAGGACATAAACAACAACGCAAGCAAATAGGATGAAATTCAATTTCATACATCTAATATTTATCGTCGACGCGTTCGGCTCGATCGTGACGAAAAAGGCTTTCTTCCAGCATCAGCATCGATTGCATCATAAGCATCATAATAAGCGAGGCAAGCCGTACGATCTGCTCGACAATAATAACGACGACAACATGATGATGGCGTTCCACGACGACGTGCATCATCATCATAAGTACGATCTGTTCGAATCGATGCCATATCGAGAGACGGAGATCGAGAACGCGAACGCCGAGGAACGGCATCGTATTAGGCATCAGCCGGAACAAGTGATCGTCGAACCGATACCGTGGCCGGTGAAGAAGGAGGCCGTAGTCGAGGGCGATATCGTACTAGGCGGCCTAATGATGGTGCACGAGCGCGAGGACACCGTCACTTGCGGCCCGGTGATGCCCCAGGGCGGCATCCAAGCGCTGGAGGCGATGCTCTACACGTTGGATAGATTGAACGAGAACGCGAGTTTCTCCATCGGCGCCCACATTTTGGACGATTGCGACAAAGACACGTACGGCTTGGAGATGGCCGTTGATTTTATCAAAGGTAAGCGAGAATGTCAGTGTTTTCGATTATGTTGGATTGGAAATTGGCAAAGGTCTATTTATTCTTTCGCGCGCGGAGAAAATTAATTATAAAGCTGTTGGTCGGTTATTAGGAACCGACAAGTGATACTTGTTTAATAACGTAGAATTTAATTATAACGGTTAATTGTGTCGGGGGAAATTGGCCTTTGGGTTGGTTGGTTCGCAAAAAGGGATTAATAAAATTTGAGCGCCACTACTAACTACTTACCCACCCACACTCGCAATTCGCGCCTACACGGCTCTGCTCTTCCTTTTTTACTTAGCTCCTTAACGAATCGGCTAGCAACTATAAATTACTAAAATAATCTCGCTCGTCTCGTTCAGTTTGAATGAAATTTATTCTGTATTCAATCGCGTTGCGATCGAGTGAAAACTTAACCGATCACATTGCACATTTGGTGCGTTCTATTGAAATTCGTTCGCTTTTTAGAATCGAAAAGCTTGTCCGTTGGCAAGTTCTCTCGATAAATTGGTTTAATAATCAATTGACTCGCTGCAAAAACAAAAAGTCAACTTCTTTGTGCTAAATGAAACGTTAATTAATTCATTTCAATATTCGATGTTACACCGAAAAGTATTTAATTTAATTTCTTAATAAGTAGATTATAAACTTCTGATAAAAAGAAGTTTAATAAAGTTTATATATCTATAAATAAACTTGGCAATTAAGTCTATATAATGACATAATAATGTTAAAGGTACCTTTTTCCAATTTTGCTTGTTCTTTTCCTTCCTCTCCTTCACTGTGAGGAGAATTTTATTAAGCAATAATATTGTTCAGAAAAGCTTTTCCCCTTCTTTTTATTATTGTATGTGAAGGTATCTTCTTTTTAGTGTTCTTTTCCTCTGTTAAAGAAAATATTATTGTTGCCACCCTATTTCCTTTCCCTTTAACACAACTAAATATTTACCTCACATATATTCAAGACAGACAATCAGTAAAGTTTTAAAAGTGTTATAATAAAATAATAATAATTGATATATTTGTTTTCAGGCAAATAAATTTTCTTCAGATTTATTCGAATACTATGTGATTGAGAACGTAGCGCACATGAGATAAGCAAAACGAGATTTGTGTTTTGCAAAAAGTACTTCATTTTCATTTATATTGCAATATGCAGAGAAATAAATAATTCATTTTTGCTTACTGCAATGTTTCGTATTTTATTAATAAAATCGAAACTAAAGAGTACACTGAAACTAAGCTGAAATGAAATAAATTAAATTTTACTTGAATGAAAGGTAATATGTAAAACGTGACATTCGTTCATTAGTTTATATAAAAGAGTAGAAGAGACAAGCAAAAAAAAATGCGCACCTTTTTTCTCACGCTTACTTTCCCAAGATTTATTACAATTCTCGGTAGACTTTATTGTAATATAGCAGAAAAGTTAAATAGCGAAATTTGTTGCACTTTTCTGCATTTAATCAAAAAGTGGAAAGTGCTTTTTAAACTTATTCTTTTTCCCGAAGCAAAAAAATAGCATTTCTTAGACTTGTAAATTACGCAGTAACTGTTATACGTTTGTAACGAAAATTAAATATTAAAAATTAACTTCTCTTACCTACGCTTCTTTGTGAAGAATGAAGGAATCACAATAAATATTCATTAAAATTAATTTCATTCAGAAAAGTTTCGGATGAAGGGAAAGGAGTTAAAGTTCGTTCTCGAGGTGTTCATGATTCTCAATGTGCACTGAGAAAAAATTAAAATGTAAGAAAATTCTAATTTTCACGCAGACAAAAAAATTAAAAAGAGTCTATGTTATGTAAAAAAAAAATACGAAACGCCTTAAATACAAAACTGTTTTCTATGGGATGATCAATATGAAACTCAATAATTGAAACTCAATCTCAAGTTATTGCTCAGTATTTTGATATTTCCAAAAGGCCACATCAAAGGAACCGATTCCCTATCGATACTCGATTGTCGGAACAATAATTTGAATTGCTGAAATGGTAATCGCATTTTTCTTTAAACTAATCAATTCCTAGTTTATTCATTTACAAATAATTTTATGCTCGAATGGATCGAAGCTACGATCCTCATCGTCATCGTCACTATTATTATTACTCATGCCGACAATTTATTAGTGCCAAAATAACAAACGTAATGGCAACAATTGCGGTGAATTTTCAGTTCAATAAACCTATTCTACGTGGAGTGGATAGTGTAAAATAATATAATACAAGACCACATAGTAATAATGATAATATTAACACTATAATTTACAGTGAGAAAAGCAAATAATTGTGTTTAAATGTTAGTAAAACGCATTTGGTGAACTTGGCTGTAGAATTTGCGACTCCGGCGTCTACTTTTAGTTAATAAATAAAATAATTTTGTTTCACTTGCATTTCGACAAGTCCCCACCAGATGATACCGTAATTATGGTAACACTTGCATGTTAATTAATTAAACAGCAATTAAAAGTGGGCAATTTTTCAATGGCCTCAACTTTAAAATACACGCAACAAAAGGATGCTTAAGCTCCTTAAAATTTGTTTATTCGCTTTAGTTAAGACAACTTACAGTTAATAATCCAACATCTTGTTTATTTACTCCTTTTTCTTCCTCGTTTCTCCCTTGCTTCCCTTCATTTTTGCCCTTTACCATTCACTCTTAAGACTCTTCCAAAAATAACTTCTTAGTGAAAATAAGCAGACGTGTAAATTTTATTAAATTATTCTAAAAGTTGTAAATCTGTTTGTTAGGTTACTCGTACAAATCCATTTAAAATAAATGCCCAACTTAGGGGAAAAGAGAGCACGATGGGAAAACAGAGAGGAAGAAGGAAGGTTGGTACCTTTTACCTTCGGTTTTATTACGTTTAATCTTCCTCTTTTACTTTCAACGAATATCCGTCTAGATAAAGTGAAATTTATTTTTATAACAATTAGCTTAAAGATTAAATAAATAAGTGGTAGGCTATAATAATTACCATTAAATTTGGATCGGATTTACTAATTTTTTCCTCTACATTTAACGATTGAGATTTATTAATAAAGGCAAAACCAATAGCGTGAAAGCTATTTTTATCCGTTTAGTTGCTAGCTAGAAAAATTTATTAAAATGTCACACGTCTTTCTTTATTAATTGTTAATAAACAATTTAGTAGAGAATAACATGCAGAATAATTATAACACAAAGAAGAGGCAAGTCCTTTCGTTGAGACATTATTAAATTATCATTTTGTGTTTTGCATTAATTCAATGTTGGAACTTATTTTGATAGATTATGGTAGAGAAATTAATGTTAATTTGACCATAAATAAATAAGCCCCACATACATGTATGCATAAATTTAACATGGGTCTGCATATTTTTAGATTTTTTGTGCCTTCGAAAATGTAAATATTTGCAAATTAATATATGTCTATAAAAAAATATACATGTACGGCTCCCTAGCGTATTATGAAATTAAATTGACTCTTTGGCTTCCATTTGGATGAATAAAAAGAAATGATTTAAAAGCGATTAAAAATAAATTAATATCAATATTTTATTGCGACATTAAAAATATTCTACAAATGGACTTTCCTGTAAATATACATTAACATCGGAGCGAACAACCTTTGGAAGTTCTAAAAATGTTCAAAAGAAACACAAAATATTAATCAAGAAAAGATTTGCTTTTTCTCTTTTCGAAAAAAAAAATTGTTAGTCTCTTTCAACTCTTTGTTCAATTACAAATTTCACCTAGTCTTCCAATAAATGAAGTTCCTTTACAAGTAAATCAAACAGAAGTAATACCATAAACGAAACTTTTTTGTTGATACCTTTAATGAACGGCAAAACGAAAAGTTTAATTAACCCGTAAGCGATTTAATGTAAAATTGATCGTTTGAAAATTTGGATTGATCGTCGAACTAAAGGACCGAAATCAATTTCGACGGCGAACGGTATCCTTGGATGTACACGTGCAGACGCGCAACGACTTAAAAGGTCTTAAAGACAAAGGGGTAGACGACTGTTTACAATTACAATTATATAGATAATAATCCACAATCGTTAGCGGTTGGGTTCCTTAAGTTGTCCTCAAACCTGCGTGTGCACCTAAATACAAATAGCGGTACACGGAGGAGATCAACTTTGCGAGAGCGGGAGCTTTATAATAAATGAAACGAGACTTTAATCGGATATCCGAACCCCCAAAACGTCTTAGCTTGATTAGTGCAAAGGACCGTCAACAACGAATCCGCTCCACTTTAACCGTCCCCGGTATATATACGCCACTGTTTCACGGCGTATGTATTTATATAACTAATATTACATAAATTACGTAGCACATAATGTCTGAGTACATATTAGAACCGGTCGATAACTAAATGGATTAGAACGTTCCACCTATTGATGCATTATTAAACGATTTCGTGTGTTTGCTCGGAAAAACTGTAGAAGAAGCGCGTTTTAATTGATTAATGTCAATAGGAACGTATAGTACGTTTGCCATAACATAAAGTTTCAGTCGGCAAATCCGTTTTCAAACATTTGCTACGCGTCCGTAACTCTGAATGGAAAGCTCATTTTCCCGGTCATATTTGAATAGATTGTCCATTTAACTTGCTAGTTATTTTTTTCAATTTTAAATTAATTCCGAAAAAAATTTAATGGATGTTATTAAACAACTTTCGAATCCTAATAACTTTACAGCGCAATGTTATTATTGTGAAAAGTTATCACGAATGGAAAACAAATTAAAACAAATTTTTATTTGGAAAACTTTCCTCAAACGCTAGTTTATTTATCAAAATAGTTTAATTCAAAACTTCCAATTACCATCATCATTATTATAAATTCATCGCTCAGCAATTTTACGTTTAACCAAATTCGTATAATCATCAAATTTGTTGTAACTTCTGCGTGTTGAAACGTAGAAGAATGATGCGCTCAAACTGAAACATTTTACGGTTAAATTATTGTGAAGTGGAGATAATTTCGTCGGGCGTGGGATGCTTTCACGAATTTATGCGAGTTGAAAATATATCTTCTTTTTGCAAAATAATTTCGTTTATCCGTCGACGTACGTGGACGATGTTCTTTACAACAACACTGAAAGTTTTACAGCAATTGTCATCGCCGAAGTGTTTTTCAACATTTTGCGTTTCGCTCGTACTAAATTATTGTATTTTCAATGCTTTTGTACGAATGCCAAAATTAATTTAGCCAAAAAAACTTCTTGATGAAAAAATGATGTTACCTTGTTTGCCGAACAAATTAAAAATTAACGCTTTTGTTAATACCCTTTAGGCAAGTAATTAAAGGGATACATATAGCGGTTGTAAATAATAAATATAGACCAAATGATAATAATAAATCAGTCATTATAAGGAATGATAAATGATGATGATGGTAAAAGGCAGAGTAAGGCAGAAGACGCCGCGCATACCTTTTATTTTACCGTTGTCTTATTTCTTTCTCCATTTCGGTGGGTAATTTCTCCTAATGTTATTTAAGACCGATGTCTTGTCAACGTTATTATTAAATTTTCTTCTTCATCGTACCTTTTGTCCTTCTTTTTCGCCCCTCTTGCCGAGACTATAACTTCATTTCTCTACCAACCGCACGAGGACATAAATCATATCCAAAGAATGTTAATCAGTTAAGTATTATAACGGCGTTTCACGTTTGGAAACTGATTGTTTCCTTTAACAACTTAAATCTCGTATTATATCGATGTTTAAGTGTTGTTCTTGCTCAACTTCATCCGTTCCTCGTTCCTCGTCCCTGTTCTTTTTCCACATTGTTGTTCTTTGATTTCATCTTATTAAAGTTGATAAAATATTTATGTAATTTTCCTTAGTTGCTTCAAGTTTATTGGAAACGATTGAGGAGAATAATGAAGAGTTCTTTTGCGTTACGAAATCGTGTATTTCTAAAAGAATCCAATCACGCGAACCGGGATTGCGAAATGAAAACCAATATGTTTGTGCCCTGCGGCTCAATGTACTTTTAGAAAATAAAATATTTGCCTTTCTTTATCCTCACTATCTGCGGGTAGGTGCTATAAATATTGACGAAAAGAATTAAATTCCTACTTATACATTTGCGATGTTATTTACACTTCCCCACTAAACAAATACTTGCATACTCTATGGTGCTATTATTATCCAGTCGACGGCAATAAATTCGACCGACGGCGAAGGAAAAGAAAAGTGTGGGACCTGCTATTATTTTATTTATTTATGTTCTCCCTTTTTTAACGTCCCGGTTTTTTTTTGTGGATATAAATCCCTAATACTTTCTAATGGACCCCCGAATACCGAAGGCCGTTAACATGCCGGGCACAACGAAAAACGTGTCAACAAATTGTTAAGAAATAAATGATAAGATTTTGGTAAAGGGACACACACGAGCTTCTTGTGCGTTAAAAAGCTTCTACGATTCGCAATCGATAGTATACATTATTTATAGTGGAAATTGTTTCATAAATGGTCCCCTTTTTCAGCTATTGCGCTCTTTCAAAATTTTATCAATTCGCATAGCCTCAAACAATCAAATTAGGATACGGAAAGTGAATACGTTTACAATCATATCGGCCAACAGAAAGCAGAATGTTAAAGTTCGTCGTTTCAATTAATTCATTCGGATTCAGTTACATGCACATCGATCCGGTCGAATTCAAATCTGTTCAATTTGCGATTGGGTTGAATATGAAAGAGGCCGAATGTGTACGAAGTCCCATGATATGTTCAACAGCAGCAATCAACGAATACACCCATCCGAGGTCAATTTTATTCGTTCAGTCTTTCATCGCAATAATACAAATAATTCGGTTTTAAAGGAAACACGCTTTAACTTGGGAAAGTAGAATAAGATTGGGCGCGTTTCAAACGACATTGACATTTAATAAAGTCTCTTTGAACTTGTACGTACATACAGAGGAGAAAAATCGATGAAATTGCTGGGAATATTTTAATGCTAGTACCTGCAGTAAAGCCACGAAATGAAGACATGAACAGCAAGTATTTCATACACATTTATCAAACAGAGAACGAATAATAATTTTGTAATAACGTTGCATTGAAATCTTATTTTGTAATTTGCTTTTATGTCGCAGGAAATTTATTACAAAATCCATTTGAATGTAAAGGGAATTTCGCGTTTTAATAAATTTCCGAGTGACTTCGCGAGTAATCAACAAGTTGAAAAATGGCATGAAAATCCATCAACGTGCATGTGTATGTGTAATGTGTAGGTGTATTTCATTCTTATAACGACATTTTGCACTTACGTACGAATAAGACTCATTTTTATAACGCCAAGATGAAAGTGTAACACCTTGCAATTTAGATAAAGCTTTTTTAATAATAATTTTACTCGTTAGTCTTTCACTTGTTAGAAAAAAAAAAGGTAACCCTTAAACTGAATTAAAGGTCGTGATGGTGGTTTATAATTTAATCCTACACTAATTTACTTCTTACTTTCAAAAATTGTACACAAACTGAGGAGAAAATAAAAACGTTTCTTTTTTGGAAATAAAATGAAAAAAATTGTACAAGGGGCTGGATAAATAATTACAATAAAAGTTTCCTACCCTTCTTTTTCTCTAAAATGATACTCGTTTTCCGAGAGACAGAGAACAAAAAGGAAACTTTTTGCTAATTTTATATTTCTCCTTGCAACGAATTTACTTTCTTGCTTAACTTTTAACGAAACGAAAATGAATAAAGAAAAAAATCTATTTCCTGCAAGAATTATAACATTAACGCGTCAAGCAAGAAAAAAGAAGCAGATAAATAATTTCCAAACTTTTCTCAAGTCATTACATAAATAATACAAAGAGTACACAATTTTTTTACGATTAAATCGAATTATTCACGTTCGATTGGAATCGATTTGCACCAAATTACCGTTAATAATCCAACAATTCAACGTCACGTTTATTAATTACCATCGGCATAATATGAATGTACTAATTAAGTAATAAACAATTTCAACACGGATCTATTTCGAGAAGTTTGCAGTACTTTTGCAAATTATTTCATGGGTTTAACCATTCCTCGCTGGCAAGTTCTGCCGTTGAATTACATGGAGCATGTTAAATTTGTTTGCATTACTTATTTATTACATGCCTCACTCGGTTTTTGTTTGAATAAATGAAAGGTTTCACGCAATGCAAATAAGAATGCATACGTACTTGTGGAGAGATTCAGGAAAAATCTAGATGGAAAAAGAAGGCGCGAGGAGTACGAGAACATATTTGATAAATTTATGCAAATTTTAACAGAAACAGATTGAAATAACGCGAATCGTACTTGTTTCAAACAAACCGTAATGTATTGACTTTTATGTCGGCGGTGAAAAGAAGCAAGGTAGATGGAGGAGCGAGGAAAAAAGTTTTTGTAAGATAAATCTAACAAGACAACTCTTATAATAAATATTCCCTTGTTGTTTACCTTATTCAAATAGCATAAAACATCTACACTCGATTACTGTTGTTTGTTCTACCTGTAGCGAGAAAAAATGATTCCTTTTCCTTACCGCAAAAGTGGTGTACAGGAGATGGAAAAGTGGATAGAAAGTATTCGAAGAGTTAGTGTAAATAAATCCATCTCCGTTTTCCCAATTCGCAACAACTTCACACTTTTGTTTATATGTGTTGGATAATGATGATGACGTCTCAGAAGTTAGAAAAGAATCGAAAAGATAAACGTGAAAAACAAATAAACAAGCAAATTTTTTTCCCCAGAGAACTGATTATCTTGAGGACCGGGAATGACTAATAAAACGTTGTAATCTTAAGATAAGTATCTTAACCATCAGTTAAGTCTCCTTCAAAGTATATTTAAATCTATAATTATCTCGACGTCGTAACATGTAATTTTACGCAGACATTTTAACACCCCCTTATCATAATTAACTAACATACTTGGAAAGTTTTGACGTCAACAAATTTATTATAACCAGAAATATTAAACGGCTATCGCGCTCACTCGAAGACGTAACATTTTGATGTAATGTTAATCAAACTGCGAAAGCGCATCAATCAATTATTTCTTCATTCCTAATGTATTGTAATTAATTAACAAGCATTGTTTAGAAGACTAAGAAGCAAGAATTCTTATTGGAGAAAAAAAAGTCAACTCTTTAACTTCTAAGATGTTGAAAAAGTTTTCAATGACAATTAATAAAAGTAATCTGCTTAAGAAGCAGCCACGATATCAATTAGTAAAAAATTAATTAGGGGATTTATCAAACAAGAAGCTATTGTGCGAAAGTGCTTAAATATACTAAAGCAGGCTGATTAAAACTCTTGTTAATAATTAAAAGTGGAAGTTTTAAATGGTATTTTCGCATAATCGTTTGATTAATTAATTACTCGCTGTTACTAATTTATTAATTTTATTAATGAAACATAACGTGCTAATCAACATTGCCAACTAGCCAAAAACAGTTCGTGTTTAATTGATTTCGGTTTAATTGTACAATTACTGTTATTAGATGCATAATTAAGAACTTTTGTGTTGTTGAAGGTACGTTCAATATTGATTCTTATGGACCTTCTTTCCTTTTCTAATAGCGTACGGGAAAATAATTCTTAGCCAATATCCAGATCGTGCATTTTATTGATTATCAAGTACCACTGATAAACCATTAAACGCCTCCTTAAGTGTTGAAATGTTACGATCTCAAGGGAATTGTATCAGCGTTAAGTGGAAAATGTTTTATGACTCTTTAAATTCGCTCGAAAGTAAAATAAGAGAGAGAGAGAGAGAGAGAGAGAGAGAGAAACGTGTTTTTTTTTGTCTGAAAATCGCTAACCGACGTAAAATCATGCTAAAGATTCGGATAAAGTCTCCGGACGGTTTTTCTTCTTTGATTGCAAATAATTGCTTTGTCGTGCATTATCTAGATTTAAAGAATTTTACGACAACCGTTTCAGCAGACCGTGCAATAATATAAAGAGGGCAATTAAAAGAAACGGTCAATGTAAATTAAATGAAATGTGCCTAGATTAAATTAACAGATTCACGATAATGAGCATGATAAAAAAATATTTAAGGGTTACTTAAGAGCGAAGGCGTTCTAATGGAATGTATTCGTTAATTTTGTTCGCTTCTCGTTTGGACATTCGCCTACCTCCCAATGCGTTATACTTGATACGTTTCATTAATTTCGCCCGTATCCGCCTTCTACTAACTAATCATTAATAATCCCCCCAAAACGGAAACATAAAAGGTAGGCTTCTTTTAATTACAACGAATAAAAGCAAATATTTGGAGAAATGGATTGGATGGAGGATTAAGCTTTTAGTCGAAAACTGAATTTTTTCAACGACTCCAAACTTTAACGAATCATCATTCGCTTAATTATTACAATATTAGCGTAAGCATGGATTTTGGAAATAAAATTAATTTCTATTGTAATGGATATTAGGCGAAGTCCATTAATATTCATTGCAGACAATCGAGAGCTTAACCTTCGTCAAGATGACCGTGTAATGGAGTAGTCCAAGTGGGAATGCTTTACTAATTTCCCCTTTAAGCCACCAATTGCAAATTATTACTACTCATTGTTAACACTATTCAACGACAGATGCTAAACATATCAATCTGTCTTGAGTTAAATCAAAGACAAAAGCATATTTTTTGCAAAGTGATGAGTGCTTTTCCAAAAACCCGTAAAAATACTATATTATTTTGTTTTAACACACTATTATTATCATCTGAAACTTCGCATTTCCATCGTTCGATAAATCAATTTAAAAAAGGAACAACGGCGATTTCATTCGCTCTAAATTGTTAATGTAACATCATGATGACATATCATCATCGTCGTCGACGTCGTCAATTGATGGGGCAAAAATAAAATCAATTATTATGAAAAAAAGACACTGAACGAGGTCAGTTTATATAATTTTTTTATGATAATGGCAAGCTTTTAACGACCCATAATCGTAATAGCTACGTTATTATGTTACGCCACTTCTCTTTTTAATAAAAGAATTATTCAATTTTGCGGATGGTCGCATCCTTAACATATAGAAAGGCATTATCGTTTGCTACCAAACGTCTCCCTTTTTGAATTAAATGACGAAATATCGATTTCAACTAAAATGCATTATTTTTATAATCAAGTTCATCTATTTCAATGGTTTTTGCAAAATTCTTATTTTCTTTTTTAAATAATTCATGGAACAATTTCCTTTTCTGTGTGGCGCAGATTACACTAGACACTGTGAAAAAATGAAGTAAACTTTATTGTTTAGACCTTTGTTAGAAACAAAAAAAGAGAAAAATCTGATTTAAAATTTATTCCAAAGCAACGTTTTTCATGCTTCATTCGCTTCTCGTAGCTTGATGAAACATTTTTTCTCTATTTCACATGATACCGACCAGATTTTCCAAAAATTTCATTATTCCAGCGTAGATGATTCTCCACTTTTCATGCGTACACGTAATATTACTTTATTAAGGGGTCTATTATTATCAAGAGATTTCTCTTATAGATATGTATCGTCGACAGATAAGCATCTTCCAAACTGTTTATCGACTCTGCATACTTGTTGTCATCATTATTACTTCTTCTTGTTGTCGGAATTAATTTTTCCGCCGTGTAGAAAACTACGAAGCGACAAGCATGACAGAGATTAGAGAATGAATTAAATTTTCAAGATAATTAAATTTAATAACGTCCCCTAGCCTACGAACACCTACACGCTTTTAGTTGTACGACTACGATTATTACTAACCATCAAAACACGCTGTTTATACGGGCAGCAATTCTTTTTAAATGCATATTACACATGGAATATTTATCATACAGTAGCACACACACATATACGCATAATTTATAACATTTAATATGAAACAGTATCTTCTTTACATACGACGCGAATTTTTTCCAGACACCGGTACGTGCGACGTGAAAATTTCCATTTGGCACAAATGTAATTTTCTAAATAAAAAAGAGTCGAGTGCTAAAAGTAAAGTGTACATTTTGCAAGTAGAGCCATACACGCACACGAGTTTATACGTACAAATCTGTCTTGACGCCAAAATAAAAACTTTGATATGAACTTTATAATAAAAGGTAGAAGTTCCTTTAACATTCAATTCTTTCAATTTCGCTGTTATTTCTTTTTTATTCCTCTCATCTACTCGACTGAAAAGGAAACGGTGAAAAGCTCTGTTCTTCCACCCACGTCGTTTATCGATTAAAATTCATGCATCCAACAATGTACGAGGAGGCAGCAACACGTGCTTTTAAGTGAATTTGATTGCTACTTTTGCGATTAGGATTAAAAAGAGGGGAAAATTATAAAAAAGGGGGGAGAGCGAAATAATAAAGCGTAATTTGCAGGGATAATAGAAGAGCGGTTACTATTTTTAAATACCACCCGATAGGCTGGATATAAAGGTATAAGTATTTTGTTGAAAAGGCTCCCACTTGTTCTTTGGCTTCGTTCGCTAATTTAATTCAATCTTAAAATTCATTTTCGATAATTTGCCGATGAAGCTATTGCTTAATATAATTCTTCTCCCTTCGATGAGCTTGAAATATAAGCACAAAAAAATGTTGAGAAGAAGGTAGACAAAAAATGAAGGGAGATTGTAAGAGCTTTTTAAAAGAAACCTGTCTACTTAATAAGGATAACGTTTCTGTTAAATTCTATCTATTAAAATATGGATCCATTTTTTTGCTGGTTTATTTAACATAGAGAATTTCATTAAATTAAATGCAATACAAACTTTTAGGTTTCGTTTATTTTTTGAATAACATTTATGACTTGGTTTTGTTTGTTAATTACACAGGAGAAGAAAAGTTTAATTAAACGTGAATAAACGGGGAAAAGTAGAGTAATAATAAAAAGAACCTATTTTTTGTTAATAAAGTATAGATGTGCATTTATTAATTAATATTTTCTCTTATTTTCTCTCTGGAAAACAGGTTTGTATTGAAATAATTGAATAAATAAAGTTATTAGTTCTCTTTTTAACCTTATTTCTACTGTTGAACGTGAACAATTCAGTTAGCCTTTGATGAATATTTTCTTCTTTTCGCCAGTAGCAAGGGTCTTTGTTGTTTATTTACTTTTTCCCTTTATATCTTACTGTGCCAATTTGCTTATTTTGAATATCATTAATAAACAACATTTCACTTGCTGGCAAACACAAAACCGTTAATAAATCAAAAGCGTACCTAAATTAGAAGTTAAGTAATAACTTTCACTGATTTTCTTAATAAAAACCGAATTACCGTATTGTTTTGAAACTATTAAAATTCGCTAAATGCGAAATTATAACAATGTTAACACAAGTTTACTGTAAAATCATCTCTAGTCGTGCTTATCCCCATCTAGGATTAACATTAATAAGGATAAGTTACAATTTTTAATTAACTACTAAAATGAATTCCGTTTACTAATTAATTCCTACGGAAAATAAAGTTAGGGTAAATTATTAACTTCTATTCTTAGATCCTAAATAGACCTTGACATCAACATTCAAAAATAAAATGTTTATGTTAATTTATAAAGGAAAGTAGAAGAAGGGGCGACTTTATTATTCTCTACTTGCTTGTTGTACATTGTTCGCCAAAACGAAAATAATAAAAAATTCATAAAGGACAACGTTTATTGCTCAATTAAATAGAGAGAAGAAAACGTACTTTTGTGCTAATGTTGTCCTCGTTATTGTTGTTGTATTTCGAAATAAGTTTTATATAAACAATTAAAAACGACTTAAAACTGAAATCCGTTTTGAACTTAATTGTTTTTTATCGTTATCGTAATAAATGATACTCTATAGTATTAAATTTCCATTTATTATCATTCTGTTTTTAAATAATTAAACATTGACATGGCGAAGATGTTCTAGAATTCAATTTATTACGAAATAACAACAAAAAAAGGAGAGCAAAAGCAATTTATTTTACAAAGTATGCTGAAGATATGAAACGAAATATGAAGTTATTTTTCAAGTACATACAATTTTATAGAAATGAAGTGATTTCCTCGAAAATGGATCCTGAATCAGTCCTCTAAATAATATTGTCATTTAATTATAAACTACTACAAGTCATTAAATCTACAATCAGTCCTCCCTAAAAGCTTTAAATTTGTTAAGAAATTGCCTCAAGGGTCAGCCTGACACGACCAAATTTATTTCATCATTCTGTACAAAGTGTCATTCAATATTGTCAACAAGGGATGACTTTATACAAATCACTTGGTGTAACGAAACTTTCAACAAACCCTGGAAGCAAATAAACTAAACTAAAAAGAATTTCTTCTTCTTGATTCTACATGAAACAAACCCCAAAGTCACATTAATACAATTCTATTGTTGCAAAAGTATTCGCTTTGCTCCTATTGTTTTCAGCTTCGTAAAAGTTTACACTTTCATATATTTAAGTTTCTACATGTTTCTCATCATCCTTCTTTAATACTTTCTCTTTCGCTGTGCTGTTCTGAATATCACTTTATTTGCCTGCACGCTCTACATTTTCCAACAGTTATTATTATTATCATTGTTCTATTATCCATGAATTTTTATTCTTTTGGCTTTTAACAGTACAGAAGTAAGTAGTTGCGCTTACACAAAATATTAGCATTTTTATGTAGCTTTTCTAAAATTGAAGCTTTCGATTTTAAATTGGTTGCAACATACTACTGGTATACATACTTTTCTTATTAAAATGTTTCGTTTCGCTTTTTTCTCGTGCGAATAATCAACGTTGAAGAGAATTTTTTGCTCATTAAAATATTTTAATAAAGCACTCTCTTATTAAGCATAAGCTTTTAAAACACCATTCCTTTTTTTACATTTTCTAAACAACAATCGTTCATTATTCGGCTCAAAGTTATTCTTCAAGTTGTTTCTGTAGGCCAATTACGAAGAAAGGAACAAATTTTCTTATTTACAGTGATATTTATTTCAAATTTAGATGTTAAATATAAATTTCTTAAACGAGTTTATAATTAAATACTAATTTGTGGGAATTGTTATCAAATTGTAAAGCTGCCATTTTTTCTTTCTTTTTATCATTTTGACCTGATTTTCGCCTGCTTTCCTTTCGGCGTTTGATATTCGATAAAGTTTCTTTTACTTTAATTTCAATATCGTGCCATTATGTGTCAGGTATATTCAAGTTCTATAACAGAAAGGAAAGGAATAATATAGTTTAAAAATAAAGTTTGTTTTAAACAATTTCACCTTGGAATATTATTAACAATAATAGAAATAATTATGATTTTTTTCTTCTCTTTGAACTTTTGTTTCCATATTAATAGTGTTCCATATGCTAATTATAATAAATACACGTATATTATTGCTAATTACATTTGCAATTATTAAAATACTTTTTGCGGTTGTAAGGCTTATGGGAAGATAAAAAGAAAATTAAATAAAACATTATTATGGTAATTGTATTGTGTGATAATTATAACAAATTTAGAGCAACGTCCTGTATTAGACACAATTAAAGAGCAACAACAACATTAAACGCGTATTTTTGCTCTGTTAATTATCTAATTGAACGTATTTAGTTGATTAGCAATAATTAATTACTTGCCCTGTATCAAGTTACAAAACAAATGCAAATACTTGTGTTATACATATTGTACATTCAAAACATGAAGTTTTCTTTAGGGCGTGTGTCTGTATAATTAAGTCCTTTACAAATAAAACGAAAACCACAAACTAGTTTGCAATATACAATTTACCCCAAGGACCGGATAACTACAGTGCCTTCTACTCCATGTAGTGGTGTGGTAACGTAGTTGATATGCTTTTATTAAAACACAGTGCCTCTAAAAAATAGAAATAAAAATATTAAATCGTTTGCGTGCGACCAAATTTGTTTATATTGAAACCTGAATTATTATAGGAATTAGCGAACTAATTAATTCCCTAGAGTAGAGCAATGAATAAATGTGTTCCGAGATAAAAGTATTACGTTAATAACGATAATCAAACCGAAAAGAAAACAAGATATATATGTTACGTTATTCTCTTAAAATGCGAACCCTAATAAAAGAAAGTAGCCAGATCTCTTTCTACATCCTACGCACTTAACAAGAAATTTTATCAGTGGCCTACAAGGAAGGAAGAAAAAATCAACGAAATGGTGTGTATGTGCGGAGATTGGATAAAACCAAGAGAGACATATATAAGGGCCTTTCGTGCACAATAGAAGTAATTAAGCAAACAATGTTGAACAATGAAATTATTAATATTGTTGTTTGCGAATTTGAAAAAGAAATAAGCACAAATAAAAGAGTTAAGGACCCAGTAACAACGAAACCCCTTACTTAACAATGACCAGATTAATGTAATCTGAAATGGAGTATAATTTTCGTTAACTGGGTTATTCCAGAAGTAATGGAAATGCGTCCATTATCTTTGCGACTGCATTCCAATTTGTTCGACTAGCTCGTGCCTTGTAACTAGCTGCACTTAAAATAACGGTTGTAACTGATGGTCCTTTTAGTCCCTCGACTTCTTTAGTAGCGGTTTTCCAGTTCTTAATTTCATCAGACATCCTCTAACATTACAATAAACACTGTGTTAAGAGTTACAGCGCTGCAAAGTTATGATTTCCTTTTTGCATTCAATTCGAGCTGGAGTTATACATTTTCATGATTTCTTCATACGAAATGCCTCAATTTTTGCTTTTAATTAATTAATTAATATTTGTGATAATTACCGCATGCAATAACGTAACAAATTTCGCGTTTTTGTTAAAAATAATCCATGGGATTTATCCACGTGTTGTATGGCAAAAGTAGTTTACAAATGCATTGCAATATATAATCATGTTCATGCTGTTGTTCTTAACTTTTAATTGGGTTTTCTTTAACGTAAGATGGAAACTTCATCGAACACCTAGCGGAAAACGTAAGAACATGTGCTGGTGTGTATTTTATCTCGAATTCACAGTAATATAATACGGTTAGTTGATCTAATTTCCTCTCGTTGTTGTTATTTAATGTTTCCTTTACCAACATCCCTAATACTTTACTTAGCTAATTAAAACCAATATAATGATGATGATGATGACAAGTGCATTGCATCACGTTAATATATCATTTGTGGCTGCGCGATATCAATTTTACCAATAAATTATTAAGATACATACCACATATATCCCAGATACTTTATTCCCAATTTGCCAGTTCAATTTGTCAGAAACAAATTCAATTTGCGAACTGGAATAGAAATTCTAGCGGAACACGAATTTCATCTGGTACCTTCATTATAAAGTAGTAATCTAAATCCGAATGCCTGTCTATTAGTTTAGACCATTATTATAAAATCCTAGAGATGGGTAATGAACGCTATAGGTTTCGTTTTATGCGAGCGAATACACTTTCACAGCTGTCGGTTGCATTTTAATGAAAATTCATTGTTTAAAGCTAATTTATTAATAACGTACGTACGCGTCCCGTGTATTTTCGACACATGTTTTGCTTAATACGATTTTCATAACGTTTAATTATTAAACGTGTTAATTTATAAACGCAGGTCGACGATGATATATATTTAATTAATTGTAAACATAATTTAACGAAACTTAATGCTTTCCATTAATAGGAGCACGTACGGATTGGATTTCATCGATTGGAACCATTAACCAGTTTCTAATTAATCGCGAATATTTACAACATTGAACAATTATCGCCCTCTGACTTGATTTACGTATAGGTTCGACAACAATTGGAAAACGCCCTTTAAAAGATGGTCCCAAAATTTCGCTTTAATAATCCAATGCTTATCGCATTGGATCTTCTTAACCCATAACACTTCATTATACGTACGATACTTGAAGATTCTTAGCGTTGTAAGCAACAAAATCTATTCAAATTTATTAATTAAACTATGCCGAAAATTGCCGAAGAAAAGCTCTCCAATTTCTAACGGTTCGCCCAACTCACAAGCGATTAATTCAAATTTATCTCCTATAGACAACAGAGAAAAAGAACTTTACGTTCGCCACTTGAGCACAAAAACGGAGCGTCCCGTGTATTTTTTGCTCGCTTTCCCATCTTCTTGCTAATAAACTGCTAAGTAATTCTAGGAACCGAGTTGTTCCTTTTATAATAGTAAATGACTGTAAACATAGTTCAGCGGAGTGTTGTATTGTGTAACGTTTCAAATTCTTAACAAGTTAGTCGTTGTACGCGAAAAGTCAGTAAATATCTGTAGTAATATATCTTAAAGGAAAACTGGATACGTCTTTTATCTCGTATAAAATATCGTTCTATACGAACAAAGAGATGCGTTAAAATAAAAATCCATTCCTCCTGTTTCGGCAAATAAAGACTAAATATAATTGACACGACACGGATATAGGTCAGAAGAAATTACTTTCTCTTCGCTTCACATTCTTCTTATTGCTGTTCAAGATTAATTTATACGACGCGAAGAAATTTAATAAGAGACAAAACCAAAAGTATTTATTAACTGCTTCTTTTTGTCTTAATCCATTTAAACTGTATTAGGAAACTGTGCGAGGAAAGGCATTGTGGCTTTCATAAATAAATGTTATTATTGAATTATTGGCCAAACAAACCTGGCGAGGATGCGATCAAACAATTTCTGTTTGCTTATGTCTTGAAACGTTTCCGCCGATTACGTTATCTGCCATTTTATTTCTAATCATTTATCCTTAGAGGCAAAAACGATTTCATTTTATTTGATTTTATCATTTCCCTCTTTCCGTCTATTGTCTAAACTTAAGAGAAATTGATTACTATAATTTCGTTAGGCTTTATTTTCTTATCTCATTTTCAAGATTACAAAACCTAAACAATATATCCCTCAATTCGAGATAAAAGAAATGAAAATGAAAAACGTTCCTTTTCATTTCGTAGATTTTCCACTGCTACATTTCTTTCTTGGTGTCCTTGCGCTTGTGTTCGTTATTCAAATGATCAGTTTAGATTATAGAGTATTAAATGCAATTATTAAGATAAATATCAAAATCCTTATTTAAATAAAACAGAGTAATAATAATAATGCGAAAAGACGACGATTCGTTCACGCTATAGATTACAGTATTTTGATAAGGGATCTCTTTCCCATTCATTATTTGGATTTGTATAAAACTAATTTATGCAAAATATATGGCATGACATTGAAATTGTTATAATATTCGTTGCACACTCTCCTGGGATAGGAAAGGGAGAAAATTGGCAGTAAAAATTAAGGGACATCCTTAGCTTTTAGACATATAGTTTCGCCGTTCCTAATTTTGTAATACGTGCAAATTTATATAAATAAATTAGCACTCAAGATCGAGTGTAACCAAAAATTGAAAGAATTTAAGAATCCTGTATTTTTTATTCCCGCATAAGAACGAAATTCATGTGGCAGAAGCAAAGTACCCAAATTTTTCTCTTGCAACAGGCGATTCCATGGGCAAAATAGAAAAGTTCATCTTTTATCAACCATCACGAATCTGACGAGTGTTTCTTTTCTAATTTCTAAAGTACCTTCATTCGAATGAAGTCATGTGATCTGAGAAACGATAGGGCATTTCTTTTGAATGATATCGTTAATTAAATCGATTTAACTTAAAGGCATCACCGTTATAATAACATTAATAGAAACGAAACAAAAGGGCCTGCTGATTTAATGCGAAAGGATGGAGGAAATTGAATTCAACGCCCGATTCTGTTTCAATTAATATAGAAATTTGAATGAATTAAGAGCGACGACGATGATGATGATGGCGGAGAAAGCGATTGTACTCTATTAACAGACAATGGCTTATAACCATGAAAATGAACTATCATCATCATAAACGTTACTATTATAATATGGATATGTATTAAAATAATGTAAGGTCGGTAACATGGTTTACGTTATATACATTTACTCACGCATATACACACATATTTGTGTGAATGTCTGACAAGAATATATATATACGTACGGTTTACAAATGTTGACAAGTCATATTAACCCACGAGTTGCCGAAGATACCATTTTGGTCGACGGTTGAAACAAAGACTAATTTCGGAAACTTCCTCGACTACTAAGTAGGTTCTCTAATTTCTGTTCTATTGCTCGCATCAATTTTAATCGTGCACAATTGCTTTTGTCATTTTATTCAATGATCCGCTCGCGTATAGCACGTCTACTTCCAGATTTTCCCAGTACAATAACTTAAATTGATCATTATTTCGATCGACAATGACTTAACTTCAAATAATAAAAGCGATTGAAACTGTAAACTACATCAATGATGGAAATTATATATATATATGCTTTTGTCTGACAAAAGTTGATTTAACCATTAGCAATGTGCGTTGATTTAAACGAATTAATTGATAGAGGGAATTACTAATCGACATTTCGACTGATGTTGCGTCCCCAGCAAATGTATGATATACACCATCTACTTAGAAACAGTTTTGCTAATTTGGTATCGATTTTTTTCACTTCCATGCATTCTTAGACAGCGATAGAAAGATTTGCACGTTCTAAAAAGCCGCTTAGACCTATTTACGATTCGAATTTAAAATACTACAAGTTACACGAACATCCTTAATTGAACTAAATAACATGGGAAAAACAAGAATTATTCTTTACCTCAAAGCACTATGGGTTGTAAAACGAAAGAAATATGAATAAAACATTGTAAAAGGCAAAATTACTTCTATTATTTTATGGTTAATAATAACACGAATATCATCCTAAAAGGGATCTTATAAACGTAAACGAAATACGTTTCCACGTTGCGAGCACACTTTGAGTTCAATCATTACCATCAGTTTAATGGGCAACTTATTGCAAAATAAAAATTGATATCTGCCCTCCCGCAACAAAAATAAAAAGGTAACGTACCAATATCGATTACACGACACCGAACCAGAAGATTATTAAAACTTTAATAATGTTACGAATGTGATAAAATATTTTCATTGAACGCATCAAATGTACGTTAACGCCCTCGTTTACAGCGTAAACGTGGATGTTGAAGGTTTTAAAAATTGATTAGCCACTTAAGATGGTTCATTTTACAAGAGCAATCGGATCCGATACGAATTTTTATTTGCTAATCTAGCTAAACTGATTTTCTGCCAATATTTATATAACGTATCTCATTGAAACAAATACACACGCTCCCTTTCTATTATGATAATAACGCTCATGTTTTGATTTACTACCTCGAGCATTAAATTTTATCTGGAATTAATCCTATACCATATAATAATCCGGCTCGTGTATCATCCTGATAGTTTTCAACCCCATCACTTACTTACTTATGTATGTACGTACATGTACAAGTTAATGTATGCAAATCTAAGTGAAAACAAGAGGAACAATATAAGTATATATGTATATAATAGTATGTGGAAAGCCTGACATCAATAAATGGTTTAAATTCTACTAAACGCTTTAGCTTTGCACTGGGAAAAAATCGATAAGAAATTCACGCAGAAGAGAATCTTATAATTATTTTTATTGTTAAAAAGAATCGCTTGTGACATCGACAAAAAAAAACGAATTTATTTTGCTGGCATTAAAATTGGATTTAGGATGTGCTGCGTAAACTGACTGATCGTGAAATTCATTACGCAAAATGAAATAAAGGATTTTTATTTATTTATTATTTGCCTGTCCCCCAATATTTTTTTAGCGAAAAGATAACTGACGGGAGAGGAAAAAATAAATAAACCATCTCCTCATAATTTTTTTTGCGGAGACATTTTCCCATGTTGTATAATTCATTGATTTATGGTCGATTTAGCAACGGTTTATCAATTCTTCTTTCCACTCTTGCACTTTTTTAAATATATAACGAAATTAATTTTAAGTATGTACTTTAATGTGGCTATACGGATAAATTGATATAATCCCACGTTATTTCCCTTTTTCTGCTTTTTGCCTTTCGAACGCTCATTGCTAATTAGAACAAAGGCGGGGAGATAAGTAACTAAATTAACTAAGTACTAATTCAAAATAAGTACGACAAATAAATGTAATTTGCGACAAAGTTTCAAGTACTTATAATTTAGACGTTAAGAATTTCCAACCACAATAATAACGATGGTGTAGAGCAACGTGCAATAGTAATTTTAGATTAGAAGACAGAACGGCATTTATTATAATATTAGTTTTAATATAATTGCAAATGAACTTTCAAACTTTTGAGATATTTTTTTAGTCCACGGAAATTGAATCGTTTTTCTTCTTGTAGCACACCAATTAAATTCAAATGGGGCAAGATGCATTCGTTTTTATGAACGACTCGAAAAGTTTCAAGGGCAATTGTTCGTCTTTTAGACAAGTTATTGCAGAGTGAAAAAGGTCAATAAAGCTCACATACTTTAGTAGACGTTTCTGTTATAAATTGCTCTCCATACTGTCCGAAAAAGAAAACGTAATAAGCGACAGAAATTTTTTACTGTCGCCCATCTTGAGGCCTCTATTAGTTTCGTCAGGACAAAAAATCACTTTCAACTAATTATCCATTGTGCAATTTTGGGCCTTTATTAAAGAGTGTTTAAAGGATTTTTGCAAGATACGAAATATATTTCCAACCCATTTTTCATCTAAATAAATTATCAAAATATTTCGCTGATATTGTACAGACGAAGGTCAAATTAATTAAATTTATTTAATGTAACTGTATTTGCTAAGTAAATAAATCAAATGCAAATTAAACGTAATTTGCACACAAATAGAACAATAGAAATATTAATAATAAAGCTATTTTGAATAACAATAAATTTATTCCAACGCAATTATCTCATCAGCCTCTTCATCTTCGTTTTTGGTGCTACTGAAATTAGCGAAAGTATTAACAATGAGTGAAAATGAAATGAGATTGGTTCGAAAAGTATGAGTAACGTTAATTTCTCAAACTTTTTCATTAAGCATTTATGCCTTCTTGTTCGCGCACTCGTAGAACAAAGAGGAAATTCTTTTTAACATCACGTTACACAAATCGGAATTAAATTACAATTTTGTGTGGTAGTAACTTTTCGGAAAACTGTATATTAAAAAGTTTCATGCGCATCTTCCATTATCAATTTTTTATTCGTTTCCTTCAGTTCCTTTTACTCGGAAATAATTTTTATTCCGTTTTATATTATCAATTATATGCACACAAAAAAAATGTTTAATTAATCTATTTAATTATTGCTACATTAAAAAAGTTTATTATTAATGCGGACCACCATAAAGAATCATCAAGAACGACGGCATTCATAAAATATTTAATGTCGTCAATTCGAAATTAAAATTTTATTATTAAATTAGTCTCCATCGTCAAAAATTTGCTCCATTTTATTGTCAATATAAAAATTAAATCGTTCGCGGTGCGTCATGTTTCAATTAAGCTTAATATATGGAAGGTGAGACAAATGGAAGAAAAATTCAAAGTCGACTTCCAGGGTTCTCGAAGCAATTGATTACTCGAGTGATAGATTTAAGAGAATGAATTTAAATCTGAAATGCATTTTTTAAATTGAACGAAATCTATTACAAATGTATTTCGGTGTAGTATTGTGAGAGGGATTTAAATTACTCTTTATTCCGTTTCTTCTTGCATTAAATGAAAAGTAGGAAAAAAAGGAAATTGAAGAATGAATAATCGGGAAATGCTACGATTTCGTTTCTCTTATGTACTCGAATCAATTTTATTCATTTCGAGGCAATCATTTGTCGTCGTGTAACCTTGACCATTTCATAAAGAAAAGATTTTTGTCCCATTTTCCTTCAAGTAAACTCACTGTTTACCTTTACATTTCCTGCTTTAAATCATCAGATCATTATTTGAACAAAACTTACTTTAATTAAATTTATGTTGTAATTTTTAAAACAAAAAGTTTCTCCATCAAAGGAACCATCTAACTCGCATCTCAATGCCACATAAGTCGCTTTTAAAATCACTTTGTTTGTTCGCAAACTTTCTTTGTGCTTTCGCAGAAAATTGTCCACAAGGACAATTCTGGAATGGATTAGATTAGTGGTTAATAAGTTCAAAAACTTAATCTGAAAGATAATGTAACCACAACTACGACAACCCTACCCGACCGTTCAATTTAGTGCCTTTTCTACCCTTAAACTTCTTATTAACAAGGACGTAGAAAAAACAGGAGAAGATGTCTGAACGTTTCTTTCCTATTAGTCTTTCATTCATAAAAGTTACTTTGAAAGATTACTCTCCAACGAAAACATTTCTCTTATGCGAAACTTGTTTAAATCAAAAGTCGTTTTGTTAAACGGGTGTTAATTTCATTAATTTGGCATAGCGTTTAATCATAAATTAAACTCTTTAGTTAATTATCACGCGTTTCCGCGAAAAATGGAAACTTTCCCCTGCTTTTAATAAAATGTTAACGGAAACGTAGCAGGCACTTTATAAGAGGAATAATAATAAGAGGAAGTACGAAAAGTTGGCAAAAGTATGATTATTCATTTAAAATGGAGAAACATTCGCGTTTCAAGATGGGATACGTATCATTTAATAAACCGACTTTTCTATGTATTCTATTTAAAAGTTAAAATATTAATTAATACAACCGCTTAATCGCTTAATAGTATCTGCATACATCTCCAAGAAAATTGCTCCACTATCACACAGATTTTGGTTGAAACTATTACTCCTATTGCGGTTAGGACTCTATATGTACGCGAATTAAACCGCGACTAATCGAGTTTACAAGTAAGTAAGTGTAGTATAATAATAGGTATAAAACCTCCCTCTTTCATCAACCCTCACCATTATCCGATTATACGTACGCCTTTACCATACAACTTCTTTGCCATTATCATTTATATATCGCGTGAAAACTGTACCATCATGATGATGAGCATTGCTCGTTTCATTTAACTAAATTTTCCTAACGACAATAATTATTAGCGTATCAATTGAGTTCTGGTAAATAAGTTAAACCGGTTTCGATGATAATTATAATGCTTCAAATATAGCCAACGGAGTTTTACGTTCAACTTGGTTTCGCAACAAATGTTAATAACTTTTATAATAATTTAATCACGGGCAAGTTACTGGAACTAGTTTGACCTATTATCCGCGAGATAATCGAGCTGATTCCGCAAAATTTTCCACCCGAACGATGAAATTTTAATGAATAAAATTATAAGGATCCAGCTCGTCGCTATCGTCAAATCAAAAATTAATAACCATAATTCGGTAAGCATTATAATCGTGAATGTCCATTATTTAATAATAATAATCTTCTGTATAAACCATCCGAAATGTGGCTGGAACTTTTATGGCCAAAAACGGGAAAGATGCGAATCTGGCTGGCCAATTTAACCGTATTTATGTGTAGAACGTTCAAAAGTGATAACGGTATACCACAGAACGAAATAAAATCATCTATTACTGTTATTATTAATGTTAATGTTGGTAATTGAATATTCATTTGGAAACATCACGTTCAATAGCGAAATATTACACCGTATCAATTAATAATGGAGCATCTTGTTTATTTCGTCAATGATACAAAACGCAATTAAGCATTAATCAATAGTGTTGATAACAAGTAATTATTTCGGAGGTATTCATTAACATATTTTGATTTATGTTTAGCAAATCGAAACTATTACGCAAACAACTGCAATTAGGTTAACCGGAAAACTTAGAAATCAATCAAAATTATACTTTCGTAAAACCCAATATTGCTTAATTAATATTAATCAAAACAATATTTGTTTCGAAAAGGCGATGCAGTCAATAATGACGGTAACAATGATAGATAAACAATACCAAATTGTTTCTGCCTCATTTGACGTCTTTTTTGCGAGCTCTACACAAAAAGCAAAATGCGTATTCCGCTTTTATATGGCAAAAAATATAAACCATTTCCTGTTCAAATAGGATACATGCGAAACTCAGAAGACAAAAAACGCTACATTTACAAATACAGATATTCAATATAAAACGAATATTATTATTCATCTCATTCTTCTTCGTTTTCCTGTAGGCCTCCATTATTATTTATTAAAACACCGTCCACAAAATATAAAAATTCTTCATCCCTCAATGTTAAAAAAAAGAAAACATCCCATTTCAAGGGATGAAATATTAAATAAACACATTCAAACGACAACATCAGGTATGTTCAATATTTGTATGAACAATACCAATATAAAGGAAAACAAAGTTTTTCTTTTGAGCAAATTTCCAAAATTTTGCGGTCAATAAAATAATTTTCATCTGAATTTTATCCTCATCAAATCAAACTTTTTATAATCGATCACGCCACATAAGTGAAGTTCAATAAAATCTTCACGGTTAGGTCAACGTTCTATAAAACGGTTTTCGACTAATAAAAGTAAAATAATGGAATAACCACAACGATTTGTCAGATTAAATTGATGCTTGAACAAAAGCTCGAAGGCTTATAACGTTATAAGTTTAGATCTCGAGTAAATCTGAAAGACAAATACCAGATGTAAGGATCATAGAAAAAATAAAATAAAAAACCAAATTGATCATTTCAGTTTTAGCGACTGTAACACGTAATAACCGAAAATGACAGTGGACGGTAGTCGTAACAAACAGATTTGTCTGAGTTATTATCCAATATTTCCGTTTGCGCTTACGTTTGACTTATCAAATTAGAGGAAATGTGTTCTTACATATTTATGAATCCTTTGCAAACAAACTTACCATTCAATTCTTATCTGTCTATCCTAATATAATATAATATTCTCGTCATTATTTCAAAAGGGTACGTAATTACATTAAGTCGAAAGTTTTTGTTATTTCTGGGGGCCAAGAAAAATACAATACTTAATCGCTAAATAAATATTTGATCAGTTTAGAGAAAGTTTTAATTAAAATTTTAATTTCTAAATATAAGACCGAGAAAATATCGTAATATAATGCGAAAAGGGAATGTTTGATTACACTTCGAAAATTTTCATACTTAATCGTGTATAATTAAGTATTCAATCTTGTTTATTTTAGGACTCCTCATTCGTTTCGCTGCCATCCCCTTTTACGTTCCTCCTTTATTATGTTCCTCTCTTCATATTTATCTAAATAATTTATCATATTTTGACACGTCTTAAAATTTTCATTTTTAAACGTAATTAAGTTTGCTACGTTTACGAAATGCGTACCTCCGCGAAATAGCGAACGGGAAAGGGAGGATGGGGCAAGTAATAAATGAAAATTGATATAAGCATAATAATGTCTTTTAAAATCCCATTCAGTATTTATTTATAATGAGGTTTCTGAATGGAAATATTATAATTCTCGAAAATTTCTCCCCTTTTTATACGTAAAAAAATTTCATTCCACAACTAAACAGATTGAAATTTATCATCGACGGAAACTTCGAGTGGAACTCAAAAGCGGGATAAAAAATGGCAAAAGAAAAGAACTGAACACGTTTTCAGCTTGATTAAACGCAATCAATAAACCCAAAAGTATTTAATCAATGGTAAAAGAAGTGGAAGCGTTTGGACGGGCCAGAGAATTTTATGTAAAAATCAGTCAATTAAAAAGGAACGAGGACTATTATTCTTATTTGTCTAGACGTTTATATTTCATAAATGATTTTTTTTTCATTTCAATTTGGCTTTCCTTTTGTCCTGTATGAACGTCAAAGATCTTGTTTCATTCGATCACTCTAAATCGCTTTATTTGTCTCCAACTGAATGGCCTACGTATGTTGGCAAAGGTTTAAGCTAGATTACAAAAACGACCTCAATAATCAACTGTCCAATTTAATTTAACGGCCAAATTGCCAAATATATCTTTTACTATTTGACGTATTGATTGAACTTTTCGGTGCAAAAAAGTAAAGGAAGAACGGAGAGAGGAAACTTTATTTTCCTTCTTTCGTTAATTACTTAAGAACAAAGCACCTAATGGAGATTAATAATTAATTACGAATTTAAAAAAATCTGTGTTACATAAACAAACGACCTTTTCAACCGCAAATATTTGATTGGTGCTTTCTCGATGCGATAAAAATTTAACAGAAGTAAGTTAAATTAACTTCATCAATAAATAAATGTCAATTTAGTCGGCAAAATGTTTATTAAGGACAATCTTTTTTTATTTAATGTTATTATAATTTTTTTAATGACAATCTTACTCTGTTACTCAAGGTATTTTAACAAAAAAAAAACTTGTATTTCAGATTCCAGTTATTAACGTGCCATTCGCATATCTTAACACTTTGGGCTTGTAAATTACTTTTAGACCCACCTGAAAAAGAAGTAATAACAAGTTTTTACGAGGAAATTAATTTCCCATTTTCGCTTCAAGTATTATTTATATATTATACAATTTTAAATTTTTAACAATATGAAAATATTCGAGGCTTCTGAATGATTAAAATATTGTTAATAAATAATTCGTTGCTCTGTTTTAAATTTGAACGCAAAAAAGAACTTGAATTAAAAATAAATAATTAATATTACATACCTTCGTTATCTGTGTTTAATTCAACACAAACAGAACGCGCTGTTTCATTTTTTTCTCGTAGCTCGGTTTCTAACGTACATTTCAATTATAACTGCCCTCAAACATAAAATGCGAAATAAATTTTAAACGAAATTCCGAAAGGATTATTATTGTAATATTTTTTTGTGGTTGGTGTTTGTGTATTGTAAAAATAAAGAGAATTAATTACAATTAAAATTAATTGTTTTATTACTACCGAGTGATGAAATAAATTCCAGTTAAAAGAATTATGCATTCTATTTATTGTTGCAACGATTTTTAAAATCGAACCTGACAAATTGATAATGCCATCAGCAGAGACGTTTTGATCGCTCGGTATGTTGCGTGCGAGATAATTATTTATTAAATATTTACATGAATTAAATTATCCTGTTAATGAATCAAAATCAAGTTGAGTTTATCACATAAATTAATTTCGGAGTATTTGCTGCAAATGTGTTACGTTTCGCATATAATTTGTTCTGATTTCAAATTTATTTAAATATATTATGTCGCGATGCACCAACTTGCTGCATTCTTCAAATATTCATGTTGATGGCGTTGTAGATCATGCGATACATTTATATGTAACAATGTCGTCGTACTACAACTATATATTCTTTTAAGTTAAGAAAAAGTGTATGTTAAAAATTCCATACGTGTTTGCAATGAGAAAAGTTGAAAGAAAGGAATATAACGAAAGAATGGCAGTCGCTATTCGATTCAGTTGAATAAACGCGACTACATACATTTTGCTTGTTACTTCATTCTTTGTTAAATACATATACAAAGAGATTTGATTCTTATGGACTTTCTTCCAATACGTTTGTGATCGTTTTAAAATACGAGATAATCAATCAAATAATCTAAGAACGATTTCATAAAATGTGACGTAACTTGCTTTAGCTGTAATACAATAAGAAGTAAACGTTTGCTGCTAGACCAGCCAGACTCTGTCAAAACGATTCTTCATCTATTGCATCCTTTTTCGTGTCAAATCGTCTTCTCCGTCCTATTTACTACACAAGGAAATAGAATCTGTTATCTGTATAAAAAGAATATACGTATAGATAGATAGCAGTTCTACAATTTTTCTTTTCGCGCTCGTTCCCTTCCTTTTTGATCTGTTACTTATTCTTCTTGATCTGACATAGAAAAGTATATGTATGTATCTACAAATGGATATACCATCGTACAGTCGTGTGCGAAAGGAAATTTATCGAGATTGTACGTGTTACACTTTTTAATATTTGAAACTTCTCCTTTACCACGAAGAACATGCGATATTCTTCTTCCCAACTATTTACTTGCAACATGGATGATGGAAACAAGACTATTTGCTTAAATTGGATTGTATTGATTTATAATCCGGTAGAATTCGATGGTGATGATGATGATAGTAATATGCCTCAATTTAGAATTAATTCGATAGCACACACATGATCTAGGATATAATTAATACCTGAGTACATCAATTAGTCGTGACCGACTGTACAACAACCAGCTAATACTTTTTTTATTCGGCAACGATAATTAGAATTCCTCGAAATTTGCAAAACATCGTTAAATCTATGAAATGAAAATCCGCTTTAACCGAGCTTTAATATTAACAGGGGTTTACAATTTTTTATTTGCGACATTTTTGTCCTTGTTATTAACAGGTAGTAACAGATTACAGGAAACAGCTTTTTTTGCAATTCAATCCCACGTATGTGCATTACAACAAAAGCAACCTCGCGTGGGTTTCTGTTTGCATCGTTCCGATTTTAGCTATGGTGAAAAACATTATTCGAATTTTCGCGTAGAAATAAAAAAAATCAATTGATTATTTGCTATTTTGCTCGATAAATGAATTCATGTTTAAATGTTTGAATGGACTTTATTAAACAAAAGGTAGTTATTTCTATTAAATATTTTGTATGCGAAAAACGAATATAATTTAAATCAAGTGTAAAGTGTAGCTTCTTTATTAATTCACGTCCGGTAGCGAATAAAGTTTCTGGTAGCGCGAACGCCAAGAGATCTTAAACTAAAAGCTCTTGCTTTAAAGCACGAATTGTCGGTAGCGTTTAAAAAATAATCGCTCGCAATTAAATAGTTTCCGAAGTTTTATCTCTCGTGTTACTTCTACGACTTAATTTTTAATACTATAATAATAATTTTTATTTTCTTGGAATATCATTTCGCATTTTCCAGGGGTTGAGGGAGAATAAATTTTGATTAATTTAAAACAATATGTAGATGTATGATGATATTGCAACTTTCTATTATGCAATTGCATTAAAGTTGAATCTATCCGAATCTACGCTATAACAATAAGAAAGTATTGCAATGATCATAATGTTTTATTAGATATACGTACTCTGTGTATGGGGCACTATAAACAGTAATCACGATAAATTTATATTAGTTGTAATCGCTTGAATCATGCCGCTTTAAATTGAATGAGCATATTGGAACGAGTATTTCTCACTATTTTATTATATGTTAAAACGTTACAATTAAAATTTATTTCATAATACTTTCCATAAGAGGCATTAAAAAAATTTAATGAAGAGGAATTTGAGTAGGAACTTTTCACTTGCAACACTCACACTTTTTTGCAAATAAAATGTAGAGATTGTTCAATTTTAGGGTGATCATTAAAAATGACCGAAGCAATTAAGTTGAGAAGTTTTGCGAACAGAAAAAAAGAAATAGTCTGTAAAGTGGTTTCTAAACTTTACCATAATCTAAAATTGTTTTGGTGGTAGGTACTATAGTACAAGTTTGTAATTTCTCTCTCCCTCGGTCTTTACAGCTTTTTCCAATCAAATATTTTACTTGCCATTTTAACTTTGACTCCGTCCTTCTTTTGTAGATTACCTACGAGTTTATTGGATTTTTTAAAAGAAGAAGTTGTTTTGAATAAAAATCGAAATAGGTTCATATAACTTTTTGTCCTTCTTCGTCCCTCCACATTGACTTACTACAAGATTCTGCAAAGTTCCTTCTCACTATATATTTTTTTTGTTAATCTGATAGAGTGTATTTTGCCAAATAACACCCCAAGCTCTTATACGTTGTACGTGTGTGTACCCTAAATAATATACGTGCATGCATATCGTTGGAATAAATTTTAAAAGGGATGAAAATAAGGTCGAACGAACAAAATAGCCCCGAAAATCCATTGGGTCCAATTCACACCGATATCGTAAATACGGCGTTGTTTGTACGACGTCAAGTCTTACATGTAAAGTAAACGTTATTTTGTGACACGCGTACATTTTCTTAAACTCCAATCAAACGTTAACGGCTATAAAAACGTTAATGTGTCATTTTGGTGTTTTATAAAAAGGCAAAAGACCATTTAAATCAATTAATATTGTAAATGCTTTGCGGCTAGAAATTGTTTATTTTCGATAAATATTCTATTAGAGCTTTCAGTAATATAAAACATTAGTCGATTAAAGTTGTCGATAAAAGTTTATTTCATTAAATCATAAGGTTAATTATAGGTATCTACAGGGACGGTTCACAAAATGCAGCTGTGCTAAGTTGCAAGCGAGGGGAATACGTTTTAATTTACGTTCTTGTAGTTAGTTCTTAACAGAACCCCTTTAAGTTTTGCTCGAGTAGAAAGGCTTACAGTACTCTAGGAGACAAGTGTGTGATTATAGTCTAGCCCTCGTATAAGCGAACTTAATATGTATTCGTGTTACGTAGTCATAATAAATAATGGATCCATCCATTAAACTATAAGCTTAAACCATCTTTACATTGAGGGGTGAATAAGCTGCGTAACGTTGCTCTATTAATTTTTAATCATTATTTGTCAATCTAACATAATTATCTACTTCCCCACGTCATTTTCGTTCATTCATATTATTTTTGGCTTCGAACACGGCCTCGTTTAATATGACGTAATAAACGTTTTCTCTCGTCAGAATTATTTGTCACTTAATTTTTGCAGCTAATATCTAAATTGCTTCGTCGCCAGTTTTGCAACAGATTTCCCACGATTCCATTTCTAATGCAACTTCGCTCGCTCTTATTCCATTCAACGTTAATTACATTAAAAAGTAAAACACACAAATGCATCTTAACTCGTTCTTACCACTTTTTGTTTTCCATTCGTCGCAAAAGGAGGAGCAATTCTTTTCTCCCGATTACAAACTTTATCAAACGTACGACGGCGAGATCTTTAAAGTGTCTCCAGAGGACGATGTTGAAGTTAACAAACTCATTTGAAAAATCTACAAAGTTTAACCGTATTCTTTGCTAATAACGTATTCATAGATACTCTCTTTTATTTCGTTTCTTTGTCAAAGATTCCTTTCACTACCGTCACCGTAATAAGGAAATTGCTTTCATATTATACCATCGCTTTTATCACAAACTATGTACTTTTTGCTTCTAATTTTTCGCCAACGGGAAGCTTTTAAAAATTAATATCTCAAGTAATTCGATATTGTATAAATTAATTAGTAAACAAGTTGCTGCAAATTGATTAAATGCAATTTTCATCTCACAGCCAATAGCTAATGGATGAAGCATCGATTTTATAAAAGGTTACGCTACGTTTTATTCACTCTTTTCCGTTGTTGTTTTTATCACTTAGATTCAGTTAAATTTTCGGACTGACGGCTAATCCTATTCGAGCATTAACATACTTTGGCTTGCTGATTAATTTGTCGAGCAACTGTAATTCAATATAAACTTCTGTTTCTGTTAATAATTATGATAGACGTTTGTGTGTTTAGGTTATTAATACATAGAACACGCGACAGTTACATAAGTGCGTATATATGATACATAAATCGATCGCTTTAATAAGGTCTTAAGTATCTCACAATTAAGTAATAAGTGTTATTATTAATTGGTTCTCTTGTAAACATAATCATTGCTTTAGTTTAATTAATTATTTAATTAAATAAGTAGGATTTATACATAACAATATCAAGTTATAGCCACAAAACTAGCGATAAAGAAAAATATCTACGAAATAAGAGATTGCAATTATTTGCAACGAATACTCCCGTATATCAGGTCAATGTCCATTTTTAAATTATATTTATTCCAACTTCATTACTATAATTGCAATTAAGTAATGGGATTGCAATTAGACGATGAGTAATTAAATGTCTTGAGGCACATACACGTATTCACGTGCACATTCATTGTGCACAAGTTGTTTATTGACGATGGCGAGAAAGGACGGTATTCAATTTCATTTCAAACAAAGGGAGAGAGAATGAGCAACTTAATGAAAATTAAAGTTAACATCGAAGTTTGGTCCCTTGATTGAAATCAATTAAAAGACGAGCGAAAGGAAAAGGAGAAGGGCGTCACGTAGAAAGGCGCGACGGCGAAAAGTTATTTGCAATTATTTTTTATAATTCGCAATTAATTAAAATATAAACGAGAAAATTATCAATTAATTTCGATATTTTTGCGTAACTTTTTGTTGTTGTGTTGTTGATTTTACGACAGACAGTCAATGTAAACGTGGGTATTAATTAGCGTAATCTGAGTAGTACAAATAGCTAACAATGGCTTAATAAACAGTAGGTATTATCAAATTACAATAATGTTCCCAATTATGGTTACATTATTAATAACGGTATTTATTTAGAAATATTATATTTTTTCGTTGTTGCTCTTGGCAAAGGACTAATCCAAAATTACAGGTTTTATAATAACATTTAAAAAATAAACGTAATCGCTTCTTTCGAGATTAATGTTAACGAATAAATTTTGGAAATTATTTAATGTTTAACGAGTTTCATCACATTTACATGGTAATAAAATTTGCCGACCTAAATGTATCAACGAATGTAAACCTCCCATTTTCGGAAAGGTTTTACCGAACAATGTTAAATAAAAGCGCAAATAAAGTCACATTACGAAACCAAAACTCATACTTAATGAAAGTAACCTCTTTAAAATTGCGCAAACTGAACCAGACGCTGGTCAATTAAAAGGAAGAAAAACGGGCTCGAATTTAATTAAACTAATGGTTATTAATAAACATTTAATAATATATGTTTCTTTTGAATCGTATCCAAGATTTAATGGAAATTATCGGAATGATAAAAAATTAAATTAAAATAGCAACGAGCAATACCCTATAGGCAAATAAATGAGCATAATTTAATTAAATCGGAATTTAATTATTCAAAACGATAATCCCGTCGAACTACACTAATAATAATACCACGTCTTATTAATGTTAATAAATCCAACAACATGAATATTAGCTAATTTAATATACATTACGAAATTAATTAATTTCGCTCCTTCAATTATTTAAATTACACTAGTATCGTTTTACTTTATCTTTAATGAGAACGCGCGAGGAAATTTTTCCAAAGTTTTAACTGAAATTGATTGAAACGTTGTGAGGAAAATGCGAAACCATCATATTTTCCTGACAGTTTCGAGTTGAATTTTTCATCGGCGAAATAAGACGGATTAGTGTTATTATAATGTACGGAAAAAGCTACTTAGTCTGTCGATAAATATCGCCCGAGGAAGTAAGAGAAACGAAAGAAACTTTAATGGAAAAATGAAACTATCGCCATCTGGAAATGAACATTTCAATTCTCGAATAATTTCACTTTGTCATAAACATCATTATGATCGTTAAATATGAAGATGTCGTATTCGGAGAACTCGTTCAAGTAGAATTTCATGTCATTTCTTCCCGTTTGATATTAAAACCCGTTCTAGAGCAGCCTTTTATTGAAAAAAGAGAAAATGGCATTACGTATGCACCAATATTCTCAAATGCAATATCTGCAATTGGAAAGATGGTAGAATCAGTACAACAACGACAAAAAATCACGCTACTCTGTTTAGCAAATCCAATTTGCCAAGGCAAACTTTAAAAGTACAAAAAAGAATCGCAAATAATTTATAATCTTTCATTTCAAAACATATCGAAGCGTATTTGTTATTCCCTTTACAATCTGCCGGATGCATTATTGAATAGCAAAACCTTTTAGTAACGACCGAGTATCTACGAATACCATCGACCAGTATTTTTGTGCTTCTAATAATATTTCCTCTAGCAACAAGTAAATAATAATTTCTATTACAGAGCTAATTAATTTAACTAATTGTTAATTGATAAAGTGATCAACTCAGTTCCAACAAACGACAAACATCATCTCTACTCGCTATTTGATTGTGGATAAAAATTCGTTTATAGGTCTTATAAATATATAATAACATAATGTTGATAGCATCCACACATACTCAAGTGGCATAAGTTCCATTCTTCGGATTAACTCTCGAGTTGACCGCACGTGACTCAATAAAGTAGATTTAAAAGCAACTGGCCAACCATATTTTCCTTCGCAACCCTCTATTTTCTTTTACTATTAACCTAACGAGTGCATTTTTAGCAGAGTGTTTGTTATTTTTGTATCTTCTTAAAATGTTTATTTAATCCTCGAAGTTTTGCGCGTTTATTTATTTAATTTTTAGTTAGTTTACATCGAGCTTCGAAGGATGAATAAAATATCTAATTTAGCAGCAAAAGATCGTTAACTATTAGTTTGAAAAGTTTTTATCTAATGAAACTGTTGCCCGTCGCTGATGCTGTTGTTGGAAACGATATAATTGTGCAGAAGGTAGAAATTTCAGTTTTATTAGTTTCGACTGGTGATGATAACAATAAAATGCGATGCGCTTCGATGTATTTTATTCTCCTTTCCTTTCACTTCCTCCTTTATTTTGTTGTATTTCATTATTTTTTCATTGTTACACAAAGAGTATCGTAGTAAAAAGCATCGACGTGAAAAAGTTTAAATTAGATTAAACACAACGTTTGTTATAGGAAAGTATAGCGGAGAAGCGAGAAGGAACTTTCGCATTTACACTAAAACATTCGTCATTCCTTTTACTCGCTGGTCCTTCTTTGGCATTATTCTACGAGCTTTTTCTTCGCATTTATTTGTTTCTTCGTAGCATTTAATGCAATATTAATATCTGAGCAAAACAATAGAAATCATAAAAAGTCGTTGGATGTAGTTTTACAACTTTGTAAATGCGAATAAATTAACAATATAAAGTAACTAGAACTTTGCCATGGGCATGTGTGTTGTTGTAGTTTCTGTTGTTACAACTCGAGCAAAATATGTTGTGGATACGAATCTAGTTTTCTGTACCTATAAACTTTATAACTTGCCAAGAACAATTCGGATCACGCGATACGTATCAACCATATAACACACTTGAGATGCGTATCAAAATCGAAATACCTAGACGCAACATAAGCTATTGGAAGAAAGATGAGACGGTGGAAATCTTTCGAGATTTGTGCGGACGTATGAGACGTACGTGGCCGAAATAAAGCATCCGTTCACGCTAATGATTTTCTCGTGAAGCAGAGGAGAATCCGTTGATTTAAAGGAGAAGGAAATGAATGGAAGGAAGAAATCGCCACATGTGTCTGATACACATTTGCCCTTCTTTCGTTCCTTTCTTCGTCCGTTCCGTAATTCAATGGGAATAAAAGGAAAGTGTGTGCGCACGAAGGGGGCAAAAGAAAAGCGAGAATAGTAGTGACACATCAAACGTTTGACATTTAAATTGGATCCTACTCCCTTCTACTTATTCCTTCCTCCCTTTTCCACCCTCGTTCGGCTCCTTTTTAAAGTTATTGTCAGTATAACAACTGGATGCTAAAGTGTAAGCGTTTGTTTCCCTTTTCATTGTGTGCGCGAGTCGAAAGTTTAAATGATCACGCCATTCGATTTAATTCCTTTTGGAAGCGCAACAAAAAGACAGCTTCCGGAAAACTTTTCAAAGGAATTCCAAATAACCGCTCAAGAATGTTATTGCTGCAATTCTTGCATTGAAGACGATGACAAGACGGTGCCCTTGTTTATAGCAAAATGTATGTAAATTACCAGTAAATGATGAAAGAAATGTCCAAGGGAGCGATGATAAATGTGTATTAATCAGATGACACGCAAAAGCGAGAACAAAAGCGACCAGCGAATATCTACAAAGACCGCGGTGGAATAATAATAAAGACGACGAGACGCGCATGAAAGAGTGCCAACATTAAAGAAATATGCGATATATACGTGCCGTAGTAGTGTGTAGTAAATTGAAATTAATATACAGAGGAAACGCTTCATAGACTCGTGCCGTTAACAATAAAACAAATAGGAACCGTTGTAAGTTCAGCTGCGAAGAAATGCACAGGGAGGAGGGAAACGAGAGAACGAAAAAGGGGCGGCGAGCGTCGTTCAAGGAAGACGGTCTTGCAAGTTTATTCTCATTTCTTCCCCGGCATCTATACAATGCGAAGGAATAAAACGAGAACGTTTAGAACCAATAAAAGGAACGTCTTTTGATTTATTACTTTAGTAGATTCGTTACGGAACTGAATAAACACATACTACACTAATGTTTTTCTTTTTGCGAAGCTTATTTCAGAAATAAATTAGATTTAAACTTTTTCCTTATCCGTTTTATATAACGTCATAGAATATGGTGCGACAGCCACTGCATTAAAATGCTACAGGACGTTTTCAGGAATGTCCATGAAGTCTTAATCTGAAAAGTATGAGGCGAAATTTTAATGAATTTCGAAAAAGATTCCCGTTGAACGTCTTACGCATTTACGATATGTAACTATACATATTTATCACATATACGTATACACGTATAGCGCGGGAGACTGGAAAAAAAAGCAGCTGAAAGATATTGACATAAAGATCCCATTTCATTTTACGATTCCGACGTCAACGGGGATTAAGTTTGAAAAACGCATTAAGAAAATTATTCCTCCTCCACTTTATATTTACGTTATTTCTTTTTCCCGTTGTCAGTATTTTTTGCTAGCGGAGGATCTCTGTCCTCGTTAGTGTCTTCTCTTCCATAAAAGTACGTCCGCACATGTGCCGTATTCGTTATCCTTTATTTAAACTTTCGTACGATTATTATCTATAAAAACGATACTGTATAGTCTATCTATTCGCTCTACGTATATTATTTAAATTTCTTTCTCTTATAAAGTGTTACAATATCCTGTCTCCGTTTCTCTCCTCCATCCATAACACACATGTATATAAACTTCAATAACACAATATAATATAAAAGCACAAGACGCGACGGATACGTATGTAAAATATTATTGATCCGCTTTACTTCGTGTGTGTGTCAACAAATAAAGTACAAGAAAAGAGGCGAAGAATGAGATGGATGGAATCATTGTTGTGCTGCACTGGAGATATTTGTTGCTGTTGTGCAATGAGGACGAGGAATGATATTTCGAACGTGTAATTTTATGAAAGGCAGAACTTTTACTTCATTTTCGTTTAAAAACGTATTTCGTACGTGCATGCACCAGATTGTTGCAAATCGTGTGCGAATGGGTGTTTGATGCATTACCTATTCATTTTTCACGATTGGATTTCATTTTCGAATTAAATCCTCTTGCAAATTTAACAATTCAGTGCGATTTTTATACGTGCGCTATTAGAATTTATCAATTTATAATTCTCCCTTGCATTAATCGATTATAATTCGATTTAATACCGTAGAATTCAGTGAGATCGTTGAGATTTTGTTTTGTTCTAAAACGTACGTTGGTATTAATTCATGCTTCTACTTTCGATCGCCAATCAAAACAAAATGTGACCCTATTTCTGCAAATTTGCATGTAAACAAGCAACGAAACAACAAGAATATACGATGGTAGCAACCGCACCACTATTTCTTTATCACTTGGCATTTAACTTCGAAAAAAAAATTTTTTTTCAAACCAATTTGGAATTTGGGGATTTTTGCTGGTTTTCAAATTGACAACCTACAAACATCGATACTGAAACCCCTATTTACACAATCCAAAAACGAGTTCCATATTACAGACGTAAAATAGAAAAAGTTATTAATGATAAGTCCTTTATCAAGTAGTAGTAATTTATCGACACTCGGTATGAAGTTTGCTCTAAAAGAGGGGCGAAAAACACAAACGTTTCATTAATAGAAGGTAAAACGTGCGCTTGTAAAGCGTAATGTAATGTGGCATAATAAAGGCGCAAAAACGGCGAAAGTTTCAAAATGTTACCACCGTAAATATAATTCCTCGGACTGAACGCAGTTAGAGTTCGTGCCTGTAGTAATAATAATTGTAATATTAATTCAAGTTTTATCAAACCGTTTATTTTAAGGTAACACATACACGTCATGTGCATTCATATAAAGTGCTGGTATTTCTAAACAAAAATGGCATTAATTTGCATATGTGATTCATACTAAAACCTAACTAAAATGTAATATTACGTAATTGTTTTTTTTTTAATTGGCTCTCGCTAAACTAACAAGTTGATACACGGATACACTTTTATATTGCAGGATGTAAAATGATTTGCTAGGACATTGAAACACCGTCATAAGCGTAAGCGAACAAAAGCGTAAATCATCTTTTCCACGTGGATTTTTAATAAATTTGCCTGCCATTGAATCCGTTAGCTGAAACCTTAATTAATTCTTTTCATAGATTCAATTGCATTTTCCCTTCAGGTACCTCTTTTATATAGAAAGTTATTGGAAACTCTCAAACATTCTTTTTGTTTCGTTCCAGGCTCGATATCGAACATCGACGGTGCAGAGTATCATTGCAATAAAACGCAAGTGAGGAAAGTTATATCGGGAGTTGTCGGCGCCGCTTCCAGCGTTACGTCCATCCAAGTGGCAAATCTCTTGCGACTTTTTAAGATACCACAGGTGAGTGTGTGCTATACGTGTGCTTTTCTATCAAAATGTATATGACGATGTTCTAAAAAAAATAAAAAGATACCCTCCGCCTTGGCACATTTTCTTTTCTTTTCACATTTTTCTCTTCAGACTTCTTGTTTTTGTTTTGCATATCTGTAATAAAGTTTACGTGATACGTTTTATTTACAACTACTTAGATAAAAATGTTGGTGGTACGAGGTTTGATAGGGGGAGGCAACGTGAAAGAGAAAAATGATAACAAATTTCGTTCGCAAATGAATCCGTCGAGAGATTAAAAACGTTGGCGCGTTATCGACGTCCTATAATTTAAGAGACCATTTAAAATTACGTTAATACATTTTTCGCTGCACGCTGAAGCGTTGTACAGCGATTTTTTTTTTTTTTTTGAACGAATTCTATTCAAAATCTCTCGAAGGAGAGAATGTATTGTGCTAGACGCTTCGCATTATTTAAAACACTTTCGGTGGCTCCTGCACTTGACGGTTACGTTTAATGTTGTTCGCAATTTTATGTGCTCGGAATGTTACCAGGTACGCAAACGGATTGCGGGGCAAATTCTAGCCACGTAACATTGAACGCGCTCCCTTTATCATTACTATTTTTATACGATATTCTAATGGTCAAACTGCTTTTGTCATTTAACTTGAATTTAACTCGAGCATCGTTTCGGCCGCATTAGGAGACGGGACTTTTGTTGAATAATACATGGGGTAAAATGAAAGATATATGTCGTGAGTAGAGGAGAAGAGCAAAATTATAATGATAGCGACGCACAAGAAACAAAAAAGTATTATAAATAACCGAGACTTCTTCTTTTCTCCTTGCACGAACGTAGAGTTTGTTTCCACCAGCGTACAACTTTTCAAATACAAACACACGCGAATCAGAAATCCTTTGTGAGCAGCGGGGAAAACGTCGTGTCAGAATGTCGTAGCTTTTGTTTAACTTTCCGCTTTTCTTTAACTATCATAACGGAAACGATTATTTTAACAAACATTCAACCTGCATATTCTTTTGGGAGAAGCGGAAGAATGGAAACGTTTCCGTTTGGAACGCGAAATAAAAGATTTGTCCCATTGCATCGACTCACTGCAATTTTGTTGTTGATGCATCTCCCATTAAGGGTAATTACAACATTTTCCTCTCGATGCTTATAACCGACACATACACGTTTCTATTAAGCTCTAACGACTAACCTATTAAAATTGCGCCCAAAAACAAGTACGCAGACGAAGGAACTGCAGCCAATGCCATTGTGAAACGAATTGTCGCATTAAATTTAATGGAAAACCATTTCCGGCCCGAAAAAATGGGCGTGGGACAAAAAGTGAACGTAATAACGATATTCGAACAGTGTAAAATTACTATATTAAAGTAAACTTTAATGCTTGCAATATAACGTTATTTGCTAATGCATTTCTCTGGTTAAAATCGTATCTGTGTCAATTTATTTGCACATTTTCTATATAATTTATTACGATACCCAGCGAAAATGTAATTTATGAGATTGGAAAATATAAATTATTATTATCAGTACTAGTGTACTAGTCCGTGGGTATATTAAATAAATATATTCAAATAATGTTTGAGTGCAGATACTCTTCCTTTAAAGGGGCAAACTACAACAAAAATGAGATCTTAAGCAAGAGAGCAAAAATAAATTACTGAAATCTTTTTACGAGAGTCTGCTTTACAACTGACGACCAAATGTATCCTCATCATAATGTATATGTGTATTTTTAAAGCAACTCCACCGGAGACAATGTGACCTAAAACATTGTAGAATATTACGGGATGAACCGTATATGCCGTACCGCAACCGTTTTATTACGGTTTATCTAATCAAGTATGAAAATCTTTATTACCTACATAAATTTAATTAGTTTTTTTTTCATCCCCGTTTAAAATTTCACATCTTTTTTTCGCCGTTCTTCGGTAGGGCCGTACGTGCATATGACACGTTAACTATTTCGTTAAACGACTATCGCCCCTCTTATTTCTTTTCGTCGCGCATAAAACGCTCTGAAATGACGTGGCTAATTGATTCATTAATCCGACATTAAAAGGAGGAAATTTCAGGTCGATATTAAAAAAAAATCCACCCAAACGACGTTTTTCTTTTTATTATTTCGCCACCTTTATTCCAATTCTTCGTGCTCTAGCACTCACCACCGCACGTCGTTTTCATTCAACGCTGAAAATGGACTGTCGTTTGCGGCGACACAAAAATAGGGGAGGAAAAAGAAAGGAACGTCGTGCTGCACGCTGAAAAATTGTGAATGGGATGCAGATCGTAAAACTTCTTCTAGTGTCCTCGACAATTTATCGCGTCCGCACATATGTGGGCCAAAAGGAATAAAATAATACATAAAATTCGTTAAAATTTTATAAGGGAACGTATCGTTGCACAAAGTTGGTGGAGAACGTATTTGAAGAATGGAATAAATTAAAGCGGAGACGAGAAAGTGTCGCTTTTAAATTCGGCAATTTGAACTGACCCAAAATATTACCGTCGGAGTTGAAATGGCATTGTCGAATGAAAATTTTCTTTTAATGCCAACTTATTGTTCCTAATATTGCTACATAACAATAATAATTCCGAATACAAAAGAGACCGTAATGTAGTTGTAATTAAATTCTAGACTCGGAACAATTCCGTAATGAATAAACGCAATAAAGCCCCTACACTATTGTGAAGTGCCCAAACACGCCCCCGTACACCAAAAAACAATTCACTAGCTTTGTTATTATCATTATAACACACTAATGAAGCAAACGATATTATTATTTAATAATAATAATCTAATTAATTAATTAATTTAAACTGGTCTAGTTATGTTTTAATTACATATTGAAGGCAAAGTTTTACAAGTAAACAAGTATGAGCGAAAAGGTGATGATTTTATAGCAACTCCAAAGTTGGCGGGCATATTATACATCATACACTCAAATAGAAATATTCTCCAACATATTTCAAAACGGGCTACGGTGTAGGTGTAACGCCCGTCTTCTTTCTTTCCCCGAGTTTCGTAATTTTATTAAACTCTCGCGATAAGCGGCAACAGGGAAAAATGAGCAAAGAAAAACAATCCGGTAGCGAGAGAACGAGATTCTTTCCACGAGTTCTTTACTACCACTAAACCCCGAATTTTATGTTTATCCACTTTAAAAGGAAAACGAAGCGGAACGGGAAGCAAGGAAACGCTCGAAAGACAAAAGGAACGTATAGAAATTATACGAGCTGCATGAGGAACAATTTTTATATTATAAAAATTCAACTAGTTTACAAGCTTTTACGTTTATTCCTCATGATTAAGTTTATTGCGAGAAACGGTCGGATTAATTAGTGATTTTACTCATTTCACGCCTTTTTATTCGTAAGGAAATTATTTGCAAACGTTCTTTCACCCGTCAATCCCCATTTCTTTCCTCCAAACTTTCCTAAAGTCGAGCCCTCTCTCTCGCTAATTCTATCTTTATTCTCTGTTTCTTCGTTGTTACCTTTCCTTTTTCTTTGCTCCGGTCCAATTCCATGTACCGAAGCCGTGAAGATAATAAATTATTAATGTTCCGGTGGCAATATGGTCATGACCTACGGTTTGTAATAAAAGCGAAGGGTGAAACGGGGTAAAATACCATTTTAGGTCAGTTGGCTAGTGTTCAAATCCTCGAAGGTCGCAAGAAAACTCGTTTGTCAATCTCTACGTCACGTTATTTATTATACCACTCGACTTAATAACTACTAATTTATATGTGCGACGAGGAAAACCGAAAAGGAAAAAGGTGAACGTTCGGGAATTACGGTAACACATTTCTTCCCCGAAAAGGAAAAACAAAGAATAAAACAACGAACGAAAGACGTCTTCATCCCTAATCTGCGCTTATTTCGCCACAAACTTCGAAAGATCGATTCCCCTCCTCATCTCGTTTCGATATCGAAACTTTATGTTAATCAACGCGCTTTCAATCGCGATGAACCGATCATCAGATTATTTCGTTCACTTGTAAAGGAAAATTGTGTGGTGCTTGCGTGCTCAATCGAATCCTGAAAATGATCGGTACATGGGTTCTATTCGAATTATCGACGATCGGATCTTAACGTTCGTGCAATAAAGGCCGAAATTTATTGCACCACAAAAGGGCACGTCCTCTAGAGCTTCCTTCGCAACTGTTTCCGTCATATAATTGCAGAAGTAATCTCAAGAATAAAATTCGTTATTTTGAAAACATATTGCCGTAAAACGAGATGAGCTTTACTATTATTGTTGCTGTTGGTGTACCTTATTCAAAAGTACAATTCCTTGTAATCGTTATCATAAAGTATAAATAGTCTGCGTCTTAATTAGCGTATATTGTGTAGCGTAACAATAGGGCAGATTAATTATGAGTAGTTTGCGTTTAATTAGAGAAAACGTTTTGCATTTCGCTTATAATTAGCGAATAAAATGAAGCAGAGGTAATGTGCAATTGCCTCGTCGCATCAAATATTGCGGTTGCCCTCTTTGCATTGCTTGCCCCATCAGTTGCATTCTAACACAATAAATCTCTGTATTCAATAATCGGATCGCGTCTTCCATCTTCCTCCTTCTGCACTTGTTTTTGTTCGCTCATCGATCTCGCTCTAACCGCACGTTTCATTGAATAAAACGATATCACCATCAACCGATGTGGGGAATGTTCCGCAGATACGTGAAATTCCCTTCGACAGGTTATTTTTTAGGATAACAAAAGTTGTAATGGATTTTTTTCGCCGCTGCTTTTCCTCTCCCGCCATAAGATTTATTGCGTTTACTGGAGAAATTAGTCTTCGTTTTTCTTTTTCATAGAGACTGAAAAGAGTCGTTGGCAATTTTTTATGTTGGTAGGCAAATTTATTCTTTTTTTACACCTACAACGACCGTTTCTCCCCCTTCATAAATATTAATTTCCTTCCTCCTTTGCTTCTTCTATTATTTGGGCCCTAATAAATCGTTAATATGACATTAACAGCTTAATTTAAACGAATGGACTAATGAATAAAAGTAAATTAAGTCGGCGAAGTGATTTTAAAACGAGATTCCGATCAATAGGTGGGTATTTTTTATAAGGTTTTCAATGGATTAGTTCGAATTGGACCTGCGAACCGTATTATTTAACAGTGAAAAGAAAAACGGGGAGAAAGATCACCTCTCGAATTATTTCATCGGGTCCAGTTGATCCATTTGATACAGCTTGTTAGGACAGATTTAATCCATACGCCTAATGTTACCGATAGATGTTAAATTAATAATGTTGTCGAATAATTTTTGTAAAACACGTTTATTAAAACAAAAATGGGAGATTGTTATCCCAAAATAATTCTGAAAACAAAAATTCGTAGCCATAATAATAATGTGTAACGCTTAAGCATATCGTGTTTCGTGAACACGCTATATTTTCATTATTCTCTTGTACCTATTGGCAACAGGTAGAAACGCTCATGTATAAAAATATTATTTTTTTCTTGAAATAATATTTTTTTAACAAACTAGTTCCGAAAGGTATACACGAAACAAAAAGGAATTAATTACAACCACGTTATTAATGAGTAATAATAATTTAATTGTTATAATTTAATTATTATATTATAAATGAGCAAATTGCAAATTAGCTATTATAATGTTACTGTTACGTAGAACAACTATGGTGGAGGAAAAGTAAAAGTTTTAATTTAAATTTAAAGTTATTAAGATGAACGGAGGATAGACGAAAAAGGGAAAAGTGGATGAGACAAAGAGATAAAAATGAAATTTCAGGTCACGATCTCATTATAAATCCTTACCAACTTGGAAATATTCGTGATGAAAATTACAAGTTATCCCTTTTGCGCTTGATTTTTGTTGCTTTTCCGTCGTTGGTGTTGTAAATGTCTCAGCGGTTCTCGTTGACTGAGAATTGCAAATTTTGATTTTCCGGTCTTTTATGGCAGGACGTTCATCAACAATCTACCCAGAAATTGCTTATTAACAAGAAGTCATTTCGGTTCATCACTTTCGCTCCATCACGATATTTAATAATAATATTTTCTTCTTGTTGTTGTATCATATACGATTTTTCTTTTCATGAATTTTTTATTGAATGTCACATATATCAGCTTAAGCCATTTATTATATGGTAATTTTTTTCTTCTCCTCCACTACTTCTTCCTTCATCATTCGAATGAATGTTATCGTGGTTCACACACATCCACCCACCAATCATAAAATTACCACACTCCATTCACTTTGGCGAATATAAAAATGATGGCGCAGAAAGAAAGACGACGACATTGCGAAGATTGGCACACTTAAATTATCGACTTTAAATCAGAACGTTTTCAATTATCTTCTTTTTTTTTTCCATTCGTCCATCTATTGTGTTGAACATATTTATAAAATATAATGGTGCTATTATGTGAAATTATATAGAAAATGAAGAAGGAAGTCGAAAAAGGAAAGAAGTCAAAGTGGTGTTCGAGAAGCTAATGCGCGAAAATTATTTAAGGACAATCTCTTGCCATCTCCTGCATTTGCAAATCGGAGCACGAACATAACAATTTCCGTATAATATTCGTTTAGGATTATCCTTAAAGTAATGTCCAAATTATAATCCTCCCTTAATATTCACTTAATGTTAATTATTAATTTATTATTAACTGCACGAGAATTTAAGCTAACTTATTTTCTTTGCCCGAAAGTTTCACACTAAATGCTTTTTAACTAAATGAATTTAAATGAATAGCCATCCAAGCTAAAGAAAAATAGTGGACGTCATAGGAGATAATCATGCACTGGCGTTATGTTGCCATAACTTTATATGTGTCATCGTCGTTTGTCTTCTAGCTGCCTTCACGCAGATAACAAATATAAATTACAGTTCTCAAAGCAGGTCAACCTTGTAAGAGGCGTGATGGAAAAAAGAAGTGAAAATAAAAAGAATATTGTATGTGAAGCAATTTTCAAATTGGTCATCATTGTCGCAGTTTATGGCAGATGATGGAAAACAATAAAATTTGATATGAAAATTCTTGGCACAATAATATTGCACTTCCCTCTTCATCAAGGATAAAATGTAGAAGAAAATATTAAAATTACTATAAATATTGAAATAGTGCGTGGGAGGAACACCAACGCGAAAATTATTTCCTTTAATTAGCTTCCCTTTTCTTATTTCCTTCCTCTTCTTTCTTCATATTTCTTTGACATGGTGATGGTGGGCGCCTTTTTTCCCTGCTCAAGTATTCAAGGGCAACACGAACGTGTTGCATAAAAGATTTTCTTTATTCTTTTTAACCTTATCAAATCAGTGACATGCATAGAAAAAGTCTACAGTTGGTGCGTATATGTATGCACCTCACGAACCCGAATCATTAAATATTTTCTTTCTTTCCATTCTTTGATTTTATTCTTTTTCATCTTCTGCGCCCTCCTACGTATACTTGCCTTCAAGGTTAAAAATTAAATCCAAAGCTCTACCATTTTCTCTCCGTTCACCTCTCCATCACACAGCTTTTTCATTAATTAATATTAATAATCTACACTTTACTCGAAGTTGCTCATTCCTACCTAATTTTAACTGGAAAATAGCTGCGGTAGAAGGTCCTCGGGAATTGGTCTTAAATATCTAGATTTTTTTTTATTGAAGGGAAACTTCGTGAATGAACGAATCACAATGTATGACTCATGTTTAAACTGTTATTAATTGATATTTAATGTTTATTTTCATAATTAATCACTTTAAGAGTTCCAAAATGAGTTTATTGCAATTAGTGCAAAAAAGCAAAAGAAGAGAAATGCAAAAATTAAGTTATGTTATTATATATTGAACATTAATGAAAACAGAGGACTTTGCGAGAAAGTAGGAATAATAAATAAACGTGTTCAAAAAATAGGTACGAAAAAAATATCAATTTATTATTATTACGGTTTTTTTACGGTAAGAAAGCTCTTATGAAATGACGGTAATAATTCAAAAAAGTGCTTCTATTCTTTTGGTTAAGAGGCCAATTTTGAACAGTCGAAAAAATTGCATAACAAACAAACGGAAGGACTCGCAGAAAAAAAAATTACATTAATGTGCCGTTTATTTTTCAGGATTACGACTAACTAAATAAAAGGATCAGTCGCACGTTATTTGAAATTGTAAATCTTTTGCATTTTAAACGAACGAATGATTTCAAGTTAACAAAAAGCGTATCGCGTAACGACAAAACAACAACGTCAAAATGACGAACAAAAAAAAGCATTAAAACCACTAAAATGTTTATCATTATTAAAGCTTTAATGGTCTTAAAACTAGAATGATTTATTACCGAAAGTATGCATGGATATAAGCAAAGTTTACATTTAAATACATACACGTTTAAAATTTATAGACATCTATTTTTCCGTGTCGTATTTTTTGCACGTCCCATCCTTCTCTTCCTATTTAGATTTTCTTCTTTTTAGCGATGGTTCTGTAGTTATTAGTATGGCATAAATCTTGGTGCAGCTAAAACCATGCACAGCCGTCGCCAAATATTATGTACATCAAAAAATCTGTCAACGGCGGAGATTTACTTCACCATCATCTACACAAAAAATATCGTAAACCTCCTTCAGACTGTCAGCATATTCCTCTTTTTCTTTTACTTCTTTACTCTTCGTCACTCTAAAACAGTTTGAATTACTAAATTATGCCACCCTAACGACGTGAACGAGATAAACGAATTTAAATTATTAGCATTTATTTGTACCGTATATCTCTAAGAAAAACTGCGCCAGTAAATCTTGATAAATACCGGATGAAATGTTATGTAATATATTATGCAACTATTTGGAAGAATGGCAAAAATGGAAGAAATAATGGTTGATGCTATTTTCGAGAAGAGAACATTTCTTTTCCATTTCCGCATTATATTCATTTATAAATTTAATACGTTCGTGGTAGGTATACAGGGTGAGCAAAATCTTTTATACTTCATACTTTTTTGCAGTTAAAATTATATTTGCACTATTTAATCTCCTAAAGCTTCATTAAAAGCTCGTAAAATTCATGGGTTTCAGGGCTTCAAGGAAATTAACTATCGAGTAACAATTTACTCGAAGCCTAATGAAAACAATGTTCAATTCAAATTTAAAAAAATTGCAGAAATAAAGAAAAATTTTATTCCCATTTCACTCTGTACATAAATACTTTTACGATTTCCTTTTGCCGCTATATTTAATGTAAGATTTCGAAGTTTAGAAGAACAATCATCATTCTTCTTGTTAAGTAATAAGAAAAATGTAAGAAGTTAAAAGAAATTCGGAACCAAGCAAAAGAATGGGAGAGACGAAGAGGAAAACCTTCCCTTTTTATAACGTAAACGTTTTAATGTTTAAATTACGTTAAAGAGACGACGGGCAAAAATAAATCATCGCCGCATTATCATAATAAATTTCGATTGTTTTGAATTTCGTCTCCCGATCGTTCATCATCAAACTTTCCACTTGAGTTTATTGAAGATCGCGTTTCAATATTTCATTCGCTCAGGTAAAAATCTAAAACAAGATAAGACGTTGTGTCTTTTTAGACTAGAAGTCACAGGGAAAAGGACAAGAAGAAATTGTTCCTTCACTTTAAAATAAGAAACATCTTCATATATCATATTTCGTCTTTTCGGTGAAAAAAAAAACGAAATGCCTACCGAAAAGACAACTTCGTAATAAATTACAGTCACATTAAAGCAGCAGCTTCTTTGGTCGTTTTAAAGCTTAACGTATAGGGAAGTAAAAGATAAAAGAAGGAAAATAACCTTTCTATTATGACGGTGGCCACATACTTTATTATACTAATAATGGCTGATTTAATACCTTTATACTTAATTTATTTTAACGTTACGCGGGAAAATAGAAAATTACTAAAACTCCACTTTTCTCTTATACGTTTGCGTGTGGGAATTTAATAGAAATCCTACTAATTTATTAGCGGACAAATTATATGAGCAAATTTATTAAATCCATAATAATATTCATTCATGGAAGCATCCTCGTATTAAATTATTATTACCTACATGAAAAGCTATTGTTTAACGTGACAATTTATTTGTTACACGTGTTAATATTGTACACCTATATCTGAAATTCATTTTCATGAAAGCCGTCATCACCTGGAATGTATGAGCGTGTGCGATTGTTAGAACCAATCTGAATTTGCTGCATTCCATTGAATACCAAATTGCATTGTTATGTCGTTAATAAACGCGATACCTTTAATCCCGAGCTTATCATTAACAAAAGACATTCCTATTTCTAAATTTCACCATGCACGACCTCGCCATTTTGCCTAACGAGCCCCATTTTTTTTAACACAAATTATTCCAATTAAAATCCAAGCTAAATCATTTCTAAACGTGGCAAATGTTGTACTCGAATTAATTATAATTTACAGTGTGTATAAGTAAACTGGTGGATCGACATTATAAAAAGCTAATCGGTGACCTTTTTCTAACACTTTTAATGATCCTATCGCGTTGATACTAATTAATCCATCAGAATAAGTAAATACAGATAACGAATTTTCCCTAAATAAAGTATTTATTTAAAGGCTAAATTAAAAACATATTTATCAAATGCAAAACCTCGACGAATTTAATTGGAACTTAATTAGAACTGAATGAAATAAGAAAGATGAAAAAAGTGAAGAAGATCTTCAGAAAAAAATATTTAAAATGAATGTAAAGAAAATGTTAGGGTCTAAATGAAAAAAGGAGAAAGGTGGGAAAACGAAATAAAAATGGAAAATATAATAAAGAAAGTAAATATTATAATGTTAGCGTTAGGGGAAAAAAATCAAGTTTAAAGATGGAGAAAAATTATCCGTGCCGCAAAACGACTTCACGGACTAGAAAAAGAAAGGGACGAAGAAAAAGATGGTTGGATTATCATAAACCTCAACTTCCCAAAGGTGTACAATTTATATATTTTCTTGTCGTTTCTGTTTCTCACTCCTCTTTCCATAACAATGACTTTCTCTCAAATATTTAGATTTGAAATTGGTTAATCTTGAACGTGGTTGAATAAAGAGAGCGCAGAAAAAAGACAACAACATAGGAACTTTATATAAATAAATACTCCTTTCAATTTCTTTCGAGGCGAGAAACCGCAGGAAGAAAAAAAGGTTCTTCGTCTTCGGCCTAAAACCAATTTTGTTTATAAAAATAGAAGGACAACCTTTTTTATGTACATATAAATTGAATAAAAATTAAAATACAATTCTATTCAATTAAGTTTTTTTCTCCTTCTTTTAAAAACGTTTGGGAAAAACAATTTCCTTTACGATGAAGGCTCGCGTAAAAAGCGTCATCTATTTACTAAATTAAATCTCATCTGAAAATATTTTTACTAAATTCCATTTAGGAAAAGTGAAGAAATACATTTAAACTAAAAGATAAATACTATTGTGAAACGGATGGAAGAGTGAAAAGTAAGAAAATGGGAATTTGCATATTTTAAAATGCAGGTACCCTAATTTTTTCTATTGGGTCGATTAATCTTCTACAAAATTGGAGAAAATAAAGTGTGAAGAGACACAGATGAAAAGGAATAATTGATAAAATTTAAATATATTTCATCTCTAGATAAGAAAGGAAAGATTGCAAAATTAAAATTAATTTATATTAATCTCCATATAAAAAACCAGAAGAAATATCGTGGAAAACACGAAGAAAATGTTAAGAAGCATAAATTTCATTCCCCATTATTTTAATTGTACGAAATTTAGGAATTTTCAAGATTTACCAATAAATTTTTATTATTCTAATACATAACGTCTCTTTCTTCCTAATAAAGAAATTTTGTTCGCGAGAACAAATAAACGTAAAATATTTGTTTGAAACCCCCTCGATATTTTTTATTACTTTACTTCCGGGCATACTCTATTGAGATCATCGATATCCAGAAGCTTTTCTCCTCTCTTTTCACTCTTTTATTATTGGGGTATTTTTCTGATGTTTTCATATCATGATAAATTACAAGTTGACAGAAATATTGATTTTTTTTTCTCGAATTCATCCCTTCTGTATTTTTTTGTAGATTTTTTTCTTCGTCCCATTCTTTTAGTTCTTATAGGTGTTGTTCTTCTTTCTCCTACATAGATTCCCTTTTTATTCGACTTCCTCTATACAATGTCTGCCACCAGAGGTTATTATTATTGTATTTCGATATGTTGTTTAGGTAGGTTGGTTTCCTTTTATATCCAAAAGCAATCGAATTTTTCCATTATTATAATTTAATAAAATATGAGTGAAACCCGAGTCAAGTCCATTTTATTGTATTTATTATGACATGTTATTAAATAAAACAAGTTTTTGATTCCATGAAATAATATCAAAAAAGAGATTGTTCCGCATTGTTCTTAATGTCGTTCGGCAACAAATTTAAACAAAATAGGTCATCCGAGCTTTTAGTCATGACTATAAACTTTCTTTCCCTCTTCTGCTTCTTCTTCTTCGGCTACGGTTGTTCTCTTCGTTGTCCAGTGACTGATTTTGTCCAAAAATTTATGATGGAAGAAGCAATAACAGCAAAATGAAAAGGAAACGAATGGAAAAGAGAAGAGAACAGCATAAAATAAATAAAACGATATAATGTAATAGTGTCAACTAAATTGGCTGTATTTTAGTTCTAACGATGACCATTTTCCTGTGCGACGAACATTTCCACTCTATATGTATATATGATTGTGTGAGTTTTCTCATTTCCCTTACGTTTTTCATGTTTTCCTTTTCAGGTATCGTTCTTCTCGACGAGTCCAGAATTGAGTAATAAACAAAGATTCGAATTCTTCACCAGGACCATACCATCCGATCATTATCAAGTTAAAGCGATGGTCGATATCGTAATACAAATGAATTGGAGCTACATATCGATCATATACGAAGAATCCAATTATGGCATCAAGGTAATATTTTATTAACTTAATAATCACTTAGAACCTGCGATAAGTTACTTACGAAAAATAAATTTCGAAGAAAACATACGCAGAATGGTAACTTTGGAAGTTGCGAATTTGGTGGATGCGCCGGGCGAATTGGACTATTTAACTCTCACTTTGATGATAAGAAAATTTTACCTTTCGTTCAATTATTTTTGTAAAAATATCTATTCCATTCAACCGGTGATTCACTATTTACAGATTTTTTTTTGCAAGAAATAATGCTTTGGTGAAAATTATTTTTATTCTAAAATTTCAATCACCTAATTTTTCTTTAATTTTCATTGCAAAATGTAAATTGGATGAATACCCTAACCGGCAAACTGTGTGCGACGGGATTATAATTGAAAATAATTGGTACATTTAATTCGTAATTTCACGTAACAGTCCATTTGCTTATCGTTTAAATCTAATGGAGCGCGATACATAACTACACCGATCCGCTTTTTTTGCTTATTGAAAAAATAAATAGCAACGATTTGTTTGACCGTAAAAATAGCCTTTTATTTTGCAATATTTTGCCATACTTTCCGCGATCCCGATTCGCAATTTTGCAATTTTTGATTATAAATCAAAATTACAATTGCTAAAACTAGCATTAACTTTTAATTAAACCGTTTACAATATATATGAATTTATATTCTTAGTGATGCTTGAACATTTTAATACTGCATACATTCTCAATAGGATTACAACTTGAAGAGATCGACAAGGATCGCGTAAATAATTGCAAATACCGTTCATACAAAAGCGTATGAAGGGATCAGAACGAAAATATTTCTTTTCGTGCATAGATTAGCATATGACAGAAAAAGGGAAAAAACGAATTCAAATAGAAGAATTGGAGATTATAAGATGAAAAGTATAGTATGATGAAAAATAAAAGGAATCAGAAAGGAATAACAAAAAGGAAAATGTGGTGCGGTTTCTTCTTTCTAATGCTTTTTAGCCGGATGATTCATGCATGTTTTCAGGGCGTCAAATACCTACCTAAAGCAAAATCTATTATTTCTTTTGCCATTCATTCATCCTTATACTAGGTATTATTTATCGTGGTGGAATTATAAGTGGAATCTATCTAAGCTCACGCAATGACGTGTTCGATTTGTTTGTACTATGTGAAAAGAAAACGATGAATAATAATACAACATATAATAAAAGTAAAAAGGTATAAGTAAAGTAAAATAATACACTACAAAGGATATGATTCCAAAGAATTTTTTGTCTACGATATTCGTAGGAAAAAATTGTATTCATGTAAAGAAAGATGCACTCTCAATTTTAGGTAATCCTTAAAAAACTTTATGCCAATAGTTCCACTAATTCAAGAAGTTTTATCGTTGAAATTGTTTATATAAAATATATGTTTTGTGTTTCCCATTAAACTAACTCCTTTAATAAATAATATTTTCCAACAATAGCATCATTATTAAATCACAATATAAAATTATGTTTAATTTAAAAACAGTTTTCTTTTACCTCCATCACTGACATAATATATTCCATGCAAAAAGTTATTTTTGTATTACATAATTAATAAACATTAAAAAATAATATAAGTAAATTATTTAAATTAAATTTACATTAATTTAAATATAAATTTTTTTGTTGCCTCTTTCGCTTTTCTTTTTTGCAAAGTAATGAACCCGATGCTATTGTATGTATTTCAATTTACACGTACATAACGTGTTTTTTTGCCACAAAATGTTATTCTAATTGGAAGACCTAACAACATAACGTGCATAAATTTATATTTAATGCCTGCAATAACTTAAAAGTGCTTTTTTTTATTTGTCATCTCTGATTATTTGAGCTGCGTCAAATTGGCAAACAAAGGAAATTTACGTTAGCATTCTAAATGTGAATTATGGGGGCATCAATTATTTGTTACGATCGGGAATGGATGGGCAAACAAGAAAAAAAAATATATCCGACGTTTTATAGACCAAAAGCGATGGGGATCGGGGACTTTATGGAATGACTGAGAGAAGAAACGTGGAATGGAAGGAAGATTGCAAATAATGGTGCTGCCATTGCCATTATTAGGGATCGACAAATTTTAATTACACGTGTCGCATCTTAAATTCTAATTTAAATCGCTCATATTGTCAACTACGTTCCACCTCCTTTTATGCAAAATATCGCACTGAATGACACAAATGCACCTACGCATATGTACCTTTGCAATAATCGTGCAATATAACACAGTCGAAGATCTTTAATGAGGAACTTATTTATTATTAACATCGTCGTTATTAAACGTGCAATTTATAACAATTTAAATTACTATTCAAGATTTACTCTGGAGGAATTAATAACAATGTACAACAGCCGTCTAACACGTATATACATATTATAAAATACATTTAATAATAACAGGAAGAATGATAATAATAATCTGTCTTCCATATTAGACATTCACGTTCGCATTAAACAAATATCTTTATTATTATGGGACTGCCGATTATTAAAATTAAATAGAAACCTTGTTTTAATGACGCGTATTAGACGAACCGGAAAATTAAATTGAATGAACGCGGGGAGGAAAAGTGTTAGAGAACGGTGGAAAACAAATAGATGGGCCACGTAATAGGAATTGGTTGACGTGGTAAAAACTATAATGGTAAATAAAGATAAACGAGGAGATGGGTTTCCTGTTTCCCCACTAACTCTTATTTTCCGTCTTCGGAAGGCGCATCATCCCATGTTTACTTGTTTATTTAACATCTCGTGGAAAAAGAGTTTTTGATTACAACATCTGTTTGACATATGTACCAAGCATTTACACATCTTCAGCAAAAAGATCAAACTGAATTTTTGTCATCCGCTTTTTATGTAACCATCCAATTACAATCCCATTATTATTCTAAAAGCGCACATTTTTATGCACCAACGTCTTATTCAATTTAACACCATCAAACTTCTTAAAATTCATTTCGTTACTTAATTTCGGCTGCCTCTCGCACTGGCAATGCTTCCACCGGTGAACCGAGCAAAAATAAATTTATATTCATTAATTAAGTGTACGAACACTGCGTTTAAGTTAAAGACGAAGATATGTCGTTCTCGGCTGTAAATTCTCATTTCGCCTTCTTTATTCGAGATGAAGATTTATTAAAATTCGCTTTGGAAAAAGAAAAGGGGCCGGCGAAAAGACGCGATGGCAAAATTTTAATTTGCAATTAAACTAAGTGACGTTTATTGCGAAAATGATATGTTAATTCCCATTATCTCGGCGTCATCTATTAATTAAATAAGTATTAAGAAAACGTAGGAGTGAAAACGAAGGCGTCGAAAGATGGTAATGCAAAATTTATCGATTCCATTGGATCCGTTTGATTTACGGTTGCAAATAAATTTTATGTGCAGATGAAAACCGCGCGGTTAAGCTAGCACTTATTTTGCAATTCGCCTATGCTAAGATTTGATGGATATATTGTACGCGAACTAATCCATCCACATAAATAATTTTATATGAATGATTTGCTAATTAATCGTTTAACACGTGCGAAATACTATTAATCAGTGTTTTTGTGTTATTTTGCAGGCATTCGAAGAACTGGAGGATCTTCTGGGGAAGCACAACATTTGTATAGCCGTCAAGGAGAAATTAGTTAAGGATTCAGGTGTCGCACTCGAATCAGCTTATGACAGTATCGTACAGAAATTATTAACGAAACCGAGGGCAAGAGGTGAGGGTTTATTGTGTTAGCAGCAACGAAAATTCATTTTCCCCGAAATAAAATAACACTCGAGGGTGGAAGACGCGGGAGCAAAAATGGAAAAGAAAATTATTTCCACCGATATTCTATTCGAAGGGATAAGTGAGATCAAGGGCCTATTATGTCAAATTTAATTTTATTATTATTATCGTTATATTTTTATTATATTAAATTTCATTGAACTACATCGACTTCATTTCGACAAATACGAAATTACCCTTTAGAGTTTCCTTTTTTATGATGATGATGACGATGGTGATGATGATGATGATGATAATAACGATACTGCCACACTACCACTTATTCTATCTCATTGTGTAAAAAGCTCACGTTCCTTTTAAAAAGGGAAGTAACTTTTCTCGGTTTATAAAAAGGAACGAAGTGAACGTTGAAGTGAAGGAAAAACGAAAAATATAATCTTAAATGTTATTGGATAAATATACAAGTAGAGGGAAAAAGAATAAGTAGAAGAGGAAAATAAGAAGAAGTAGATTGTCGTATCGAAGTACCACGGAGGAAGAAGAAAAGGGAAAACAGAAACTTTCCATTCATTCGATTTGAATTTCCTATTAAGTTCATTCCACACAGAAACAATTCAAATACCGTTTCAATCAGGTTTCTTCTTCTTTTTTTGTCAATTTTTTTTTCTTTTTTCTTTTCAATTCTTTCCTCTTCACAATTTCTTATAATCGTATTTATATTAATTCAAACTTTTAGCTCTACGATGTCCCTTTATTACCCGCGTGTACCATTATCTGTGGGTTTAATTTTGGTGATTCTTCATGCATACATTTAGAAAAAGAAAGGGGAAATATTTAATTTTGTGTTTTACATGCGGACGAAAAAGATTTGATTCATTCATTCTTTTCATCAAAAATTAGGAAAAAAGAATATAGGAAGAGGAGAAAAGGATAATTTGCTGCGTTATCTCCGGTTCCAATTGTAGTTACTGTCCCTTTACGTTTTTGTAATTATGCGGTGTGCGACCTTTTAAATAAAAGAGAAAAACGGAAGAACCCTTTGATCTGCCATTTGTACACTTTTCGTTTTTTGAAACTTTACTCTAACAGAAACGTTCGTTTTAATACAATAGTGTGATGGAAATATCCAGTGTGAAAACGTTGTTTACAATTCATTTGAAATTTATGTAATACTTTTCTACGCTACGTCATTTACAGTTTATCCTTATTATGAAATTTGAACGTAGTAAGTTTCCTAAAGAACTTCTAACGTCTATCATCAACATCAGTTCAGTTTTAACGCCCATTACAGTCTCCTGTATTAATTTAAAGCCCGCAAACCGCTAAATATGTATACCTACGTATTTGTTAAATAAGTAAACCGGAAACGTAAACCTCGTTCGTATAAGAGGATCCTTGAAAAACGCAGGGGATTAAACGAAAATTTCTAACGTATTTAGTATTCCCAAATAAAAAAAGTTAAAGAAAAGAGAACCAACGAAGGGGATGAAATAAACGAACGACCGCAACACTTCGACGATATTTATTCCATGAACGTTATAAATTAAATTAAAGTTGATAGTTTGTTTGTAAATTAGCAAGAAACTTTTGCATTAGAAAATAAAATGGGCATTAAAGCTCAACGAAAGGCATTCTTATTTTTGGAGGCGGAGAAAAAGTTTCTTTTTCCCTCCACAAACAAAACCCTAAAGTTAACCTGAGGACGTTTTATTTGTTTGTTTGGTTCGTTGTACACTTTCCTAGTTCTAGAGAATTCACTGGTAACACCAGTTATAAGTTCAAAATTCTAAAGGGCACAATTAATTTTATTGCATTGTAAATTTATATAAAGTGTTTCCAAGTTCCCACTTAGAAATCTCTTTCAAAGTGCTTGTTATATATAAGTAAATCCTTCAGGATTATAATCAATATAAAGTGAATTATACAACATTCACTAAATTGAAAACAACTAGTTTGCAATTAAAATTAACTAAAAGACGTACATTAACGTTATATTGTGCTTAATAGAATGATAGAATTATTTTTTTTTTGTTATTATTATTAACTCTTGATTTTATGGTGCCATTAAACTATAAAAACTTTATTAACAACAAAGTTGTTATTCTTGTAACGAACTACTAATGCTACAAATTCTTTCCAAGAAACTTTCCATCTACTTGTAATTCATTACGAAGTTATGTAACGTTATTGCATTAAAATAACTTTGTTAAATTAAATTAAAATTTATGTTAAATAGGTTTTATTTATGATTGTGCAAGAGGAAATTCGCTACCGTAAAGTTTGCGAATCCACTTCCTAAACTGAATATTAAATTCTTTTTCCCTTTGCAAATGGACGTAAGAATGTTTACATGTCGTCGGTTTGAACGATCCTTTCGGACCTTCACATGTTTATTACAATCTATTCCGTATGTGGTTCTACATTATCGTGCAATAACCCAAGACTACATACGTACGCATGAAACTCATAAACATCCTTCAAAAAGGACTTTCCTTGCCATTTACTATCCTCCTCATTTTCATCTTCCTCTTCGCTAGAACGACAATTTTAATTCTTTTTTCCTGGCGAACGTATCACTGGTTGTTTGTTTAAACTTTTATCCAAACAATGACATCATTATATTAATGATTATGATGAAATGGAAAATGAAAAACATTCCGTACGAGATAATACAATTAACTCTAGCGAAAGCTTTCGTTTTCTTAAGGGACTCCCTTGATGAATGCTATTGTTGGCTTACGGGCATGAAATCCAGATTGAGATAATCACGATGATTTTGCCTTCATGCATTTCGCTCTTCTCAAAAATTCCATAAAAAATTTAACACAATCCTGAGAGACGTTTTTTATACGAGGATAATGAAGAAAATGAAAGCACTCACATTAATTATCATTAACTGCTATTTATTCATTTGGGTCAACATATTTAATGTTCTCATATTGTGTGGCAAAATAGTCAAGTAATTACAAGTCTAAGTTATTTTAGAATATGAAATAGATCCTATGGAATCGAAAGTACAACCGAACAAACAAAACGAATAGGGAAAAGAAGAGGAAAAACTTTATTCGAGAAACTTCTTCCAATTCCTTTATTTCTTCCTTTTGTTTTTCTTCCTTTAGCTCTCGTAACATTGTTTACTTTACAGGAATAAAAGGAACAGAAAAAAGAGCACATTTCCTAACGATCCCTACAAACTTTAAATTGGTATAACATATTTCAAAGTAAGATATAATAGGATATGAGTATTGCACGACACGTACAGTGAACGATTTCGAATAGAATTTTGTTAAAATTAACACATCAACAACAATCTACTGATAACGATGATACTAATATTTATGACTCTATCTCTCTTCCCATCTCGCACATGCCAGTTTCAATACATTGTAAAAAAGTAGGTCAATTTAAATGAATTAAAACAATTTGTAATTAAAAACTTTCGTGTTACGAAGAGAGAACGAGGGAGTTTTTAAATGGCAGGTAGAGAAATTTAATTAATACAATTCTCTATATTCGTTAATGTTAAATAACGTACATATAAATATAAGCCGTAATTATTCAAATCTGAATTGATTTACAACAATCGATGAATAATACGAGAAATTATATTTGGAAAATAATCCAGTGCAATGAATAATCTACATGGTCTAAGTTCCTACAACGATATCTACAATAAGGGATATGTATGACGGGAATTAATCAAATAGTTCTTGTTTAAAATCCACCACATTTGGATGCGCTATTATTACGAACACGCGCGTCTTTTTCGCTCATTTTTCGCCGATAACACAACGTACTCCGTTCTAATGATAAATTACATACCAAAATTTCTAATAATGATAAATAACCGTTTTAACATCCAACCGCGTTATCCTCTGTTTGGTTCTTACGAAACGAAAGCAATATATTTCGGTAATGTAGCAATATCTCGTGTGTATGTGATATCATACGTATCGCACACGGAAAAAATGGAATCTCTTAAGAACAACAACAGCAGAGATGGAGAGGAAAAAAATGATTTAATGCAAAACGATAAAAGGGATTATTCGTCACATAAATTCCAACGTAAGGATACACACTCTCTATTGGTGGTAGTACATTATTTCCGCAATAAATTATAACTAAACAATAGGACGAGAGAATATTATTTTAGAGTCATTTTGCGATTGCTTTCGAATGTGCAGATACGTGGTTGAATACATGAAATTTTACAATAAAGGATCCAATATTTTCAAGTTTGACTGAACGCATTTGTTTTAAAAAACGCTTATTCGCAACTACTTTTTCTATTTCCCTAAAGATGCATTTTCTTTGTTGAATACATTGGAAAAAGGTGACCTGCCTAAATTTAAGAGAGTTGCAAATCAAAATAATATTAGTAGCAAAGTGTTATTAAAGTAAGTTTGTGAAACAGAATTTAATTTAAAATTTGTATATTTGGAAATCAGTTTTTGCAAACAATTTTCAAAGTTATAAATATTCAAATTTGATTGACATCTCCGCAGCTAACAAACTATTGTTGGACTTTTTTATAAATTGTTAAGTAGCAGCGAACATCTATTGTATGATTGACAACATTCTGCCAAAAGCAAAGCCTGCAAATATTCGCAAATGATCAACGCTTATGATTAATTACAAAAGAACCAAGGAAGCAGGATGTTTCCTTTTGTTTTATTCTTGCCACTCTGTAAAACGTATCACACGGTAACATTAACATCTCACTAAAACCTAATGACCTTCTTTATGATGCCAGTGAAGAAAAAAGACGATGATATCTTCACGCTTTTATGCAGGAAATAATAAATGCTCATACGTAGCACATCTTCATCTTCCTTTACTTTTATGCCACGACCATTGCCGCAAAAATAAAAATTGATTTTATGTTAAATAATACTGTAAGAGTAAAAGAAAAGGAGTAAAAAGGAAAAGCGTAGAATATAGAAAAGGAGGAAACCGAAATCTTTTGAAGACAATTTAATTTTATTCCTTTCACTGTCAGTCATGTACACATACGTACACATAACAGTTACACGCCTATAATACTACGATTCGCAGTGTATGTAGATGGAATATCATCATCATCGTCATTGAAATTCTTCACTTCGTTCTATCGTCGTTCGTACGAGCGAAAATCATTTGCGAATTCGTGGGAAAAAATAAACGTGACGAACGTGCAAATTGAAGTACAGAATTGTATCATTAAACGTTCTCTTCGTCGCTCCCATTTTTCTTCTCCTCCATCGACTATTATTTCAAAATTTATGCTTGAAATATCGTCAAACCCCGCGTGATCTTTAATTGGACCGGAAAGGGAATTTCTCCGTTTTTACATCCTGCAAATCATCCGACCCATCAACGACCAGCCAATCGTTTATGTTAAATAGTTGTTTATTTATTTATGAAACCGAAAATACGATAAAAATGGAACTCTTATAGGATGGCAAGCGCAAAAGAAACCGCAGAAACTCTCCGTCTTGCGGCTTCTTCCTATTTTTCTTCGCCGTTCACCCTTCGCTTCTGATTTTTATTTATGAAAACCAATCTTCCATATCGTTTGGTACGCTGCTGGCAGGCTGGCGTATCGTGAGGCGAAAGAAAAAGATCCCCATAATGGAAATCGAATTTGCTGTCTAGTATGTGTGCGGCGGCATATCTGGAAAGAAACCGATGTGTGTGTGCGTGGTAAACGCGAAACGGCGGCGGTCTCTTCGTTAGTTATAGTATAAAAAATGGATTTACCGCCCGAACGAAAAATGGCACTGCCGAACAAATTTGACGGCAACACCAAATTTCCATCAAGTATTATAATACCTTTTGCAACGGCATCGCGCTACCGACACAAAATACCCTAACATTATCATTTGAACGCAGCCAGCGAAAAGAACCTCCGATTTCGCCGCTCTGAACGCCCTCTCATTGTTATTAATTGTTGTGCACGTCATCACCAACAAGAGCATCGAACCTCTTTCACTCTGAACCGCATTCAATGTTCCAGGTGCAATTATATTCGGCTCGGATCAAGAAGTGGCAGGTGTGATGCGAGCGGTGAGAAGAAGCAACGCAACCGGGAGCTTTTCGTGGATAGGTTCGGATGGTTGGAGTGCCAGATCATTAGTCAGCGATGGTAACGAAGCGGAAGTCGAAGGTACATTGTCGGTGCAACCGCAAGCGAATCCGGTACGCGGCTTCGAGGAATTCTTCCTCGGATTGAACGTCGAGAATAACAGGCGTAATCCGTGGTTCGTCGGTGAGTATACGCACGAAGAAAACGCCGAAGACACGCGCTCGTCCTTTGTCTCTTCTCTCCCGGCACGTTGACGAAATGCGAATGGAAAATAATGAGTTTAACGAACCAACTGACAAAGGACGTTTCGCGACCAACGTCTGAATTGATTTTATTTACGAATAAACAACAATGAAAGGCTAATTAACCGGTGTTAATTTCGAACTTCTACTTCGAATCTTCTTTTTTTTTTAACTCGCCGATTTTTCTTTCACGTCGCACGTAACAAGAGGGGGAATAAATATGGTAATACGGAAAAAGCGAAGAAGTTAATGCCTATTTTGAAATTCAAAACTCCCTTTTCCTTAACGAATCTCGTATTTATTTTATACGGAGAATGGACAAAAATAAAGAGAAAGCGGATGGAGGAAAGCAAAGAAAACGAAATCGTAATGGGCACGAAGAGACATTTCAAATTAATGTTCCGCATGCCAATTATTGCTTTATTGTGTTTATGTTTGTAATTTCGACCGAAAGAAAAAGACATCCGACAAAAAAGGAGCAACCCCAAAAGGTAATACAAAGTTTCCAAGTTGCACAGCAGCGATTATGTTGACGATGTTGCTGGCTTGACTTACAGCATCTACTTGCTGACGTGAAAAATCTTCTTATTTCTCTAGATAAAATATTATGTTTTTATACGTTCATGTAGTACGATTCAAAGGGAAAAGATAAAAAGCTTCCGTATGTAGACGTATGCTCTTCTTCTTTACGTTATATTGGAACGTCAAAATGCATTAATATCGCTCCAATAATATCTCAGCGAATATGAATTGAATCATTTCGGATTCATTGCGAAAATAAAGAGAAAATAACGAAAAAATAGGGAATCATTGGGAAAGAGGAAACAGGTATTTGATATCCGGTACGTTTGGGAATAAAATTAAAGCAGCTTCAAAATTTATTGGATTTACACAGACAAGAAAGAAGAACATGAGAAAAGTGAAATGGATTGTTGCAATTTCGATGTGATTTATATTTGACTCCTTCGCCCTACGAAATACCTTTCTGTCTTTAATCGATAATTAATTTTGCACCTTTCAGGATTTTAACATCAGTATCTTCTGTTACAGTATATTTCATTAGAAAGTTTATTTTTTTATTGTAAGCTGAACTTCGATTATAATATTGCAAAAAATTTCTTTTTAGTTAAAGCGAGATTCCTAACAAAAAGCTATTGGTAATAAAAATATAAAGAATTTAAACTCGAAAACAAAGTTAGCCAATTTCACATCTGAAAAGAAATGCAATTGCAATTTTAATTATTGTTAAAGTCAGTTTCTGTTTGAATTGTTCTCTATTTGAATCCAAAGAAGTTCCTTCAACTTTACCTTTTCCTTATTTCGATTTGGTTGTCCTTTATTTTATTCTTTTCTCGTGGGATGAATTTTTTTCAATTGAACAATATAAATCATTACCGCCATAGAAATATTCAAATGGAATTGTAGATTCAGCAATTTCAATTGCAATAACATAGAAATAGTAACTTAAATGTCGATTGTTATGAATAAAGAGGGAAAGATGAGAAAGAGTAATCTACAATATTACAAAAATAGAATCATTTCTATGAAGAAACCTATTATTATTGTTATTGAACGGCAGAGAGAAAGCTATTTGCTGTAGGATGAAAAGAGAAAAAGAACGTAAACGACTTCAACGATCGTTATTGAATAACTATATTGCCACATACACATCCCGAAAGGAAACTTCCATATTGAACGATAATGGAAAAGACACAAAAATAGCAAAATGAATTGAGTTTATCGTAAGCTCCAAAAGAGTTTTACTTTAATATTTTAAATTCGATCGGTTTGCTAAGCAAATAGGTAAATAGTCGAAATAATGTTAGCCTTTTTTATTCGCAGTGAAATTTAACGGAATGCGAAAGGCAACATTTTTGGTTCGTTTAGCTTGCTTAAAAGCGTAACGAATATATTGCAATTATTACGTACCTAGATTAAATCACCGATTATAATTCTGATAATGATAATTGCGAAATTAACATCATTGACGGTTATCATCGTTGCAGCGTCCCGTACGTTATGCTACATATAAATAAGCAGAAGTTTCATCCTGGGCTTGCATGTTTCGATTATTCGAATGGGTAACAATAAAATAGAAGGAAAATCGGTTATGACCTTAAATTATTGCTTGGACATTATCGTTATTGTATAGCAGAAAAGATAACGTTCATTGCATTGCGACAATTTAATGTTATAATCGAAACGATTTGCCTGATTTTGCAATATGCAAAAAAGGCAATAATTTAACTCACATTGCCCCGAAATTGATTATTAATCAAAATTCCGCTTATCTATTGAATTGAACGACTATTCATTTCATTTTCATGTTTTAATCTGTTATTAGCAAATTTAAATCAATTCCTCTTTTTCATGCAAATCAGCTTATTGATTTCCTTATAATAAATCGACATGTGTGTGCACTCGCTTCCGTATGAGTGCCATAAGCTTTTTTACAATCGTCGCCTGATTTGCTCGCATTTCTGCAAGTGATTGTAAGCAATTCTCACGTTTGACATACCCACTTCAATTAGAAATTGAAAATCACGTGGAAAATGCAACGATGAGATAAACGGAAGAGCGAATCAATACTGAAATATTAATACACTGTTTACATAATTTAATTTCCACTGAAAGAAAAAAAATGGAATCCCTTTGATGTTTATATTGCGCCAGAATAAACACAAGGAATTTGATTAACATCTGCAAAAAATGTATTCATGTGTATCCCAAAAAAACTTTAGTTATGAAAAATATTAATTTCATTTCGTCTACTTTCCACAACCAAAACATTATTATTATTGTTGTACGGCGAGACTGCTCTCCAGTTTTATAAAGTGTAAACTTTTCTCATAAAATACTTTTTATTCAGCTTTACTGCGTTTATTTATTGTTGGTTTGGCAAAAAGTTTCGTTTTAGACGTACTTCAATCAAGGAACTAATAATAATAAAGAAAAGTTTAGACAAATCATGCTGAGAACGTACGTGTTAGATAGAAAATTGTTCGCTGGTGCTTAAAATAATTTTGTTGTCTCACAAAAGCAAGAATGGAAGAAATTTTCGCTAATTATTAAACAAACAGAATTAAATCACTAAATAGTTCCTTATTGAAGTTGTATAATCGTTGTTTCCATTGATTTAAAATAACTTACTTTTATATTTGTTAGAGATTTATTTGAATTAATTGTACTTAAATTATCTCATTCTAGTTTACGGTAAAGGAGGGAAAAAGGAAGACTTCCGAAAACGCGGTGCTCTATTAAAGTAAATAGCGTAATTGCCTTCATTCATTTTTATATTTTACAAAAGAAGGCTTCTTTAACGTTTGCTTTAGAGCTGATTCTAAAATCCAAAAAAGAAAAATAATTTTAATATCGTAAACTTACTTTAAAAGAGCATTAACTAACAGCAAATTCATTTACGTTCTATTTAAGAAACAAAATTGGAAGCTCCCTTACAAACATCCTTTTAAGAAAAATGCAACAGGATAATGGGATTGAATATTTATTGAAACGGAATAACGAGAAAGCATAAATAGTTTACTTTCAAGTTAATCCTTTTTAAACTGGAAGGAAAATGCTATTATAATTTTTAAAATTTCAAACCATTGAAAATATTATGAAATTTATTTTTCAATTTTAATATTGCAAACACCTATCAAAGGACCACCATTTTCAAAACACAAAAATACCATTCACACATTTTTTATTAAACAATTTTCACAATAGCCCAAATCCATTCGATAATACAAGCAACACAGCAAAATAAAATATCGAAATTTCGTGAAAACAGGTCGAGCAAAATAACCGTTTCATTGGATATCATAACAATTTCATTTAACGACATACAAAAACTTATTGCAAAATCGCAAACGTAAGACGAATCCTTTCTAACGTACAATCTGCACAAAAGGTGAAGGTATTTGTATTCCTTATAAACAAAATCTACGGCGTCAACACCTTCGTTCGTGCACACATGTGCTTTTTGCAATTCGATTTATCTTAGGTTGATGAACGTCTGAATTTGCACTTTGCTAATTTTCCGCCACGAATTGAAAGGCACACATAATTTCGCAATAACATCAAAACGTATTACTGTGGAAAAATTTAACAAGCAATAATGTTTCAACCTCAAGTGTGATATTTTATGAAACGTTGCCAAAGGAAGTTGACGTCGAAAATTAAGTTCTACTTCAAATTATATGCATGAGTATTCTTCGTTGATAGTCGAATTTGTTTTAAATTGCCCCAATTTTGAAACAAATAAAATTGAGCGAAATCTATTCCTCAACTATCCAACAGATTTAAATAAGAGCAACAAATTTAACAAGCTTAGTATGTAATAATAATAATTTAGAAATACATTTCGCGAAATTCACGATTCAATTTGATTTATGATATATTAAAGAATATACACCATACCACCTGCGGTTAAAATATATCTTTGTGTGTTCGTATTAATATAATTAATTATAAAGACAATCCCATTTCAAAAATCTGACAGAAACATCCTTATTCATCATGAAATTAGTATTAGCACGATGTATTTTTATTGCTATTGTATGAAATGAAAAGAATAAATGCCCTGCAGGAGATACGTGTGTAATGCACAAAGAATCCTTTTCGCCGCTTCCGTTTATTTTATTTTACTTCTTTCATTTCTCTCTCCCATAACTTCGGACTGAAAAATCAAACACAATTCGCAATTTATCTTGTTTGAACCCGAAAATTAAACAGACACTCGGGACTTAATTCTAAACGATTCCTCCGTGTTTGTGTGCACGCTTTACTTTTTTCAGCAACAGCAAAGTATATCTGACAGATGCCCGCCCCATCACGCGTTCTTCTTATATTCCTTTATAATTAACTTTTTTTTTCTCTCTCTTCTTCCGCTCCTCTAATTACACGAGCCTATTAAACCGCAAACGTTAACTACGTTTTTACTGTTTCTTAGTATTAAAATCTAATTAGACCTTTCGAAAAAAAATTAAGGGAATAAAGGGCTTCGCTTTTTATTTGGTCGGTTTCTTTCGTTCCCGGTTTTTTATCCTGTTCGTTTTTTTTTTACTTTGCTTTATTAAACATTTTCTTTCATTTACAGAGTTCTGGGAGCATCATTTTCAATGCCGTTATCCGAACAGTTCAAGAACCCCGTATAATCAAAAGTACACGCGTCATTGTACTGGCAAAGAGAAATTGACGAAGCAAAATACGGTTTTCGAGGACCAATTACAGTTCGTATCTGATGCAGTTATGGCATTTGGACACGCAATAAAGTAAGTTGAATTGCATTCTGATTATTCCTATTAGATTAAGTTCGTACATAATTTTATTCCAATTATTCTCTCTTTTCTCTTGTTCATTTACAATCCAATTTCCATGTTTAACGTTGGGTTTTAATGAAAATCGGGGTGCTTAAACGCAATTGCATTAAAGGAAAATAGGAAAAATTTTGATGTTCTTAACAATAAGAAGAAGGAAAATTAATCGAACACCATTAAGCAAAAAATGGAAAAGCTAGAGCAACTTCAAAGAAGGGCGCCCTGTAAATGACCTTTATCGAATGAAAGCAATTCCCTCTGTCGCCGAATAAAGGGGAAAATAAATAAATTACTAGTAAATCAGAGTACAATTTGCGAACATCTGCCACTAGTATAAAATTCAATTCGCTTCGAACGGTATAATATACATTTCATTGCTCGGTGAGGACTTGCGAGGTAATTAAATTTTAAATGTAATTTCCTATAAATTTCTCAATTAAAAGAAAAGTGAGGACTGTTTCATTGCCATTATAAGATGAAATAAAATTTATTTAATAATTTAATATACTCACTGCGTACATCAAAAACGTTGAAGTGTATTAAAAAGAAGTCCTTTTCCTCTTTATCCCTTTCTTCGGAGCAAGAGTATGGCCGTATTAAAAGTTACTTAATTTTTTAACAACCGTCGTAAAGGAAAGTTTCCTCCTTTAAAAATTCATATCATCTAATTATTTTTTCTTCGTCCACCAACCAAACCTTTCGTCTTCTTAACGATGAATTTATGTATGTATATTATTAGCCCTTGAAATCAAAATTATTCTTGACGAATATCGCAAAATCAAATCTAATTCCCTGTAATAGTTAAAAACACGTTACAACACAAATCGAAATTAATTTAATTTAACTTTTAATAAAATCATAAAATAAAGCATACTTATTAAATATCAGCGCGCTTTATATAATACAATTAATTTTAAAAACATTGTTTGTAATGTACTTTGGCCAAAATAAGTCTTTGTTCTTCCGAAAGGTCTTTATGTTCGAAGAGAGAAACGGAAATCATAATCTGAAATTGAAGATGAGAGAAAATCTGATGAAAAGTTAATAATTATAATACGAAATGTTCTTCGGGTTATATACGCTCCAAAAAGGCAGATGGAAAAGTTGAAGCAAAAACGGGATCTTTGTTGTTGTTCGGATGATGAATTAAAATAAATAATACTCGCTTAAAGTCACTTGTAGAATATAATGGGGCTTTAACGGTGGATTATTATTGAAGGATGATATTTCGTAATGATAGGCGCATGATAAACGGCGAAATAAATTTCCGATGAATTCGTTGATTTCAATTTCAAAAGAGTTCGAATCCTAATTAAAATTTAATCATTATATTAGCTCGGAGTGGGGCGCAATAATAAATTTCGCTCGTTACCAACAATTTTACTCGCCATCAGATATTCGGTAATTAGATTTTAAATTGGATTTTTGGCGAATTCTATTCGAAATTTTCCCTATTTGATTTGCCCGTAAAAAGTTTGTTACTTATTTAGGAAGGTAAATGCTGATGAAATGGTATTAGGTAATGCAATTTTATAGAAATTCCCTAATGGCATCTCTTCATCCGCTTCCGCAACAGCGACGCACCAGAGATATCGCAATCCCTGACACATCACGTTATTATTATTATTATTATTATTATCCCCATTGATTTATATTTATCCCTCTCCCGTCACTTTCCTTTTTGCTAATTTCCTTTTAGATAATGAATAAGTAGCAATATTTGTCCATTTGAGAATTAAACAATTATCGATCAATTTATGGAATGCGTTTAATATTTCATCATTGGCATTGCTATTACTACGTAATACTACCTTAAACAGATACAGTTGAAAAGAGACGTGATAAATTAACCATGTGCTATTGGGATTTGCTTACAGCTTTATATATGCAAATCTAGTTTATAAAGCCCCAAGATAAATTAACCATAATCTATTTATTCAAAATGGAAAAGCAGGAGGAGACGGAGCGGAATGTAAAGAAAACGATTGAGTAATTTGCCTCTCTTTTTTCCCCGTATTCCATCCGAAATTTGTCCCCTGGAAGCAACGAATTCACAACTGCCGAAACCGTTCGACGTATTCTTCACTTATTTATCGTGATGTCTTTTATGTTCCCAGAGACATGCATAGCGATCTGTGCCACGGCCATCAAGGATTATGCGAGGCAATGAAACCGACCAAAGGAACGGAATTATTAAAATATTTAAGAAAAGTTAATTTTACGGGTAAGTAAGTAAACTGGTTGCCGAATGAGTATATTGTGTAGTAGCTATAAAATTGAAATTGGTAGTGGCTGGTCGGAGTGGAAGCGAAAACGGGCACTTTTATTTCTGTTACATATTTTTTTTTCTACGCGAAGATTAAATCTGGTTTACGACGTTATGCACGCCACCCGACTTTTCCGCGCTCTATTCAATCGTTTTCCGGACGTAGAATTTTAAAGGAAGATTAATGAAATATTCTTCTATGGGCAACCAATTTACCACGTTCCAAATTACACGCTTAAATTGTAATTAAGTTCGATCGATCTCTTGCACTCTGTTTACGGAATCCTTTAGAAATCATTTTTGCAGGTATTATCAGATCATAAGCGTTTTCTGCAGCTAAACTACAAAGAGAAAATGTAAACCGTAATTGCAATCGCAATTCGTTGATGCATAAAAAGTTGCTGTTAATGCCAAGACTCGTTCGCGCTGTGCGTTATTTGAAGAAGAAAAAATGTCAATTACATTCCATTGGAAAATGTTCCAATTAAATGCTATAAACGAATTTAATGGAATCCCATTTAGTTAAATGATACAGAGCATCGTGTAACGAAGCCTAATCTATTTTATATATTATGCCGTAGATTTACAATTTGGTTGTAATGGCAGTTATCAAATTCCAAACACGGGAAAGTTTTATTAGTTTATAATCCATTTTCGTCGTGCATTCAATCAGTTTTAATCGATCACATTTTATTGATAGAATTACGTCATTCAAACCCGCGAATGATCAAATCGTGTGTTTCATTTATAATTAGCATCATTTACGAATAAATTAAAAGTGCAAACGTACGAAGAACAAAAAGAGCGAGCAAGATACGATTCAGTAAATATCGAAATGGCCGTGTATAAATTTGCATAATCCTACGTATCGTGCGCGAAAAGGAGACGTAATGTGACCTATTTCACGATTCGCGTTACTTCCTCGCTGTTTTACGTTGTTTAAGTGAAAAAGAAAGTGTAACCGGCATATGAGGAACAAAAGGGAATGGAAATGAAACGAAGAGAAAAATAATTAAGGCCACCGCTCCACCTACTCAAAGTTCTCTGATCGATGTGTAACAGCAGAGAAAGATATGAATGGTATTACACGTACATATACATGGATACATATACAAAAGTTCTTAAACGAAAATGGTTCCGATAAGAGAGATATGCGAGGGAATAAGACGAGACGAAGAAGGAAAAAAGGTGGAATAAGAAGAGGAAAATTATTTACATCACGAACAATAAATTGAAAAGAAAATGCCATTCTTTTCTCCCTTCTCCAAGCGGTTACGGTTTCTGTCTTACCTTACAGCCTAATAATATTTAGACGAAATACTGTAAAATTTTATTATGTTTGTTTTTATTGAAAACCAAAGTCGTTTTTTTTTCTCTTGAGCACTATAACGTAAGAAAATGATTATGTAAACGAAGTGATTGAAAACAAACGATTTACCTTTTTTTCCGGTTCCTTATAACTTTCGCTTATATTTAGCAAGAATCAAAAAACTAAAGCCTATTTCCGACTTCGTTACGCAAGTATAATCACGTGATGGCATCGAGCTGATTTTAATCTAGCGCGACGCCCGTTTAATTGCCGTAATTTTCCAAGTTTATCCCATTCGCGTCTATTTTATCCACTTTTTTTCCAACGACAATTTTGCATCAGTCGAATGCATTTCCGTAAACTCGCACTACTCCCTAAGGTCATTATATTGCACGATTATGCCTCGCAATTTTACTGCTTTATAATCGATTATTGTCTATATGCATACGACGTGATGTTCGCGACAAAACTTCACTGGTAAATAAGCTGCGGCCCGTGGGAATAATAAAATGAGTCGTCGAGCAAATAAGATTAAAAAGACCACTCCTTCACATTAAACTCTTTTGCAAACTCGAATTTCGTTTAACATGCTAGCGCTAGTAAGTTGACGCGACGTAGCGGCCAATATTCATTAACATATTTCAATTTTAATAGCGAGATTACACTTCAAACACATAAAACTCGATGCAACTGCCACGCCTAAAGTTTCGGCTTTTTATTAAATTCTCGAATTTAGTCTAACAACCTCCATTTGTGTCCGACAAATAGGGATAATCGCTGATCGCAACTAAAGTTCGAAACAATGATTGCGGTCGTTCAGAAACGGCGGTTTAGTTCAAATCCACCCGGCGCCTCCACCATTTTCGCTTGCGAATTCAATAACCCGGTTTCCTTTCGCTTTTAGGTCTGAGCGGCGATAGATTCATATTCGACGATAACGGCGATGGTCCGGCCAGGTATAACATCATACATTTCAAGCAGATATCGACGGGAAACTACCGTTGGATCCGTGTGGGCGAATACGTCGATGGCGAATTGCGTTTGAACATGTCAGGTATGCGATGGATTTGCGAAAGTAAAATCGAGAGGAACTCGTTACAATACGCTATGAGCGGTATGAAAAATGAAATTACTCTCGCTCTTTCTCCGACTTTACGCAGAAATCCAATTTAAACTCGGTCATCCGAAGCCGCCAGAGTCGGTATGCAGTCTTCCGTGTGATTTGGGTCAAGCGAGGAAATACGTCGAAGGCGAAAGCTGTTGCTGGCATTGTTTCAATTGCACCCAGTATCAGGTTCGACAAACACGCACTCCGCTTCTGTTTGTTATTTTATTTTTCTGTTGTCCTAGTTTATGATGAAATCGTCGAAAGAGCAAACATTAACGTGCGGCAATAATTAATTAAGCGGATGGAATTGCATGGAATAATGCAATTATCTCCGGCGTAAATTATTCGTCATCATTTGTACAACAATTTTCTTTTTCCCACTTACTTGCTTTTGTGCGCAATTAACGTTATAATTCATTTCGACGTAAAAAGAAACAGGTCGTTAAGATTATTATTATTTGTTTATTCCCATAAATTAATTTCGTGCCGATAACATTCGCGCATGCATACGCGTGGTAAAAATTGCATCAAAGATATGCAAAATTGAACGCCTGTTGAAGTGCAAGCAATTTTCTGTTGCAGCATTTTCTAATCGCACCAATAACAATTCATTCGGAACGGAAGCGAAAGTAGTTTAAGTGATAAACTATGATTAATATCCTCCGACCGTATGGCGTTGCTCTAATTAAAATGAACTTTTCCTGTGCCTGCAAATATCATTGTTTTCAAAACGTACTTGCACGTAAGCTTTACGTTATCATTCGATTCCATCCGCAGAACACACTAATTGCCACGTGTGCGAGATTAAAATGTTTTGCTTCCCACCGTCTCCCCTTTCTTTGCCGTTTACGTCTCGTTCATTTCAGATAAGACATCCAACGGATCCCACGCAATGTGTGGCGTGTCCCCAGGGAACCGTTCCCGATCCGTTGCACGTACGCTGCAACGATATACCGGAGGAATATCTAAGACCGGATAGCGGATGGGCAATTGGCGCGATGGCGTTCAGTTCGACCGGCATTTTAATTACAATGTTCGTCTGCGGCGTGTTCATACGTTACAACGACACGCCGGTCGTTAGAGCGTCCGGCAGGGAATTAAGTTACGTCCTTCTGGCCGGCATTCTGATGTGTTACTGCGTTACGTATGCGTTGGTGTTGAGGCCCAACGACATTGTTTGCGGGATACAAAGGTAATTAGGGTTTCCGTCATGGACACCTGGTTCGCAATTCGGGACGCAGCGAAACTTGGTGCATCACCTTTTGTTGCGTCGCGCTCGTTGCTGGTGTGTGTATGGGTTTGTGCTTTTAAAGAAAAGTGGTTGTTTTCCTTAACTACTTTATGTATACGATTATTTTAACGTATTCGTCGAGGATTGTTTCTTGGTGAAACTTACTTCTTTTCAAACTCCTTGTGACTCGTTTTAAGTCTATATCGAAACTCTTCTTCTTGTACAAATTTTTCTGACGAAGTAAACAATATTCACCCTCCTCTTAAGGAAGGGGTGATTAATCGTGGCGGTTGATCGATGCTCATAATAATGGTCTTGTGATTTGAAAAGTTGGAAATTCCAAACCAAATACAAATTGATTAAATTCGAAAATAACATAACTACCCTAAAAATGCCTTAAGAACTATATACAAATACATTTATTATGGGGGCCAATTTGGTAATTTTACCCTTGTTTAACAATGGAGTTTAACATAATGAACATTTTGCACAAAAAAGCTCACTAACAAAAAGTACACTAATAAACGAACGTAATACAGTGATTTTCCCTTTACTGGCAATAACAAATATTGTTCGATTTATTGAGAAAAACTAATTCTTTAACAGTTTGTCGCGTACACTTTTCGTAAAACGAAACCACCTTCTTCTTCATCATTTTTTCGTTTGTCCTCGAGTGCGAAACTTTGTTGGTGGGTGACAAATTATCAATTTGCATATGACGCAAAATCGTATAATCCGCATCAATGACAATGTGCAACAAAAAAGAAATACTTTGCATTAAATTGCTGCATAGTAGCGGGCAATCGATAGCATTCTAAATTGCTTTTCCTGTTTTTCCCCTATGAGGACATATTCGCAATAACTAGGTAGGATATTTGCTGTTAAAAAAAGGTCAGCAGATGTGACAATTGACGATATCGGATTATGTACACTTAAAACGAGCTTTTATTACTACGCCACGTGTACAAGCGCTAAACAAATAATTCTCTTTTGATCGTATCACATTTTAGGCCGGAATTGATAACCGCAAACTTTCGAAAGTGTAATTTTCAACCTAACGTTAGGGTGCAAAAGCCTCAAAAAATTAATGAATCCCAATGTAAAATTCACATTTAAACTATTATTAATCGATCTTTAATGTTTAATTCCATAATTAATCACTTTAAGAGTTCCAAAATTAGTTTATTGCAATTTGTGCAAAAATACAAAAGTAGAGAAGGGTCCCCTCTTCTATAAAAGGACAAAATTTGAAGAAAAACAAATTCTCAAGAAATGAATGAATCTCAATGTAAAATTCTCATTTAAACTCTAATTAATCGATCTTTAATGTTCATTTCCACAATTAGTTCTATAAAAGTGCAAAATTTGAAGAAGAAATTCTCAAAAAATGAATCAATGTAAAACGCACATTTAAACTCATTAATGGATCTTTAATGTTTATTTCCAAAATTAATCGCTTTAAGAGTTCCAAAATGTTTACTGCAGTTTTAGCGTTTTATACGGTAGAAGAAGTTACTTACTTATCGTAATATTTGAGCGCAATTTCCCGATGCAAAACTAATAGCGGTCGTTAAAATTTCGTCCTGATAATGAATCCAATGCGCCATCGAAACGGAAAAGAGTGAATCGCATTAACCGCCAACATATTTTGTTACAGATTTGGCGCCGGTTTCTGTTTCACGGTGGTTTATGCCGCCCTGTTGACGAAGACAAATCGCATTTCGCGAATATTCAACGCCGGCAAGCATTCGGCAAAACGACCCAGTTTCATTTCCCCCAGATCGCAGCTCATAATATGCTGCGGATTAGTTGGCGTGCAAGTAAGTTATTACCTACGTTTTAAGCGAAATGACTTTTTAATTAATTTTCATATACAACGCACACGGTTAACGAGTTTACGCTTAATATTCATATGCAAAACGTTTAACATGTGCCGGTGAGTGAAATAAATTTTCGCCGTCTATTCGCGCGCGGTTCACGATTGAAAAGCAAAAATCGTCGTCGGGGGCAAAATTCCGCGTTAATGATAATTAAACGAATTAATCGCTGGATTCGTCGAATTCCACGTGCGAAACGCTACCGTTAAGTTTTCCCCTCTAAAAAAACAGCTATTGTCTTCAATAAATACGGTTTGATTAACTTTTCAGTTATTAATCAACGGAGTTTGGATGATAATATCGCCGGCGAGAGCGATGCATCATTATCCGACCAGAGACGATAATTTATTGGTCTGCTCTTCGTACATCGACGCTTCCTACATGATCGCGTTCACGTATCCAATATTCCTCATCGTCGTTTGCACGGTGTACGCGGTGTTGACGAGAAAAATTCCGGAAGCTTTTAACGAGTCCAAGCATATTGGTAAACTAGTTACACCGCATTTTGTTACCAAAGCGCAAATAATTCTACATGTTATCAATGACTAATTCCAGGTTTCACAATGTACACAACTTGCGTAATATGGTTAGCTTTCGTACCTCTGTATTTCGGTACGGCAAATCACGTTGCTTTACGCATTACGAGTATGTCGGTAACCATCAGCCTTTCAGCGAGCGTTACCGTTGCATGTTTATTTTCGCCTAAGGTAAGCAAATAGTTCATCTATTTTCATCGGAAGGTTTCGGAACCATTATTCAGTTCGAAGCTGAAATCTATCAAATTCCTTAAATATTCATCAATTCCTAAGTAGAACTTAAAAAAAATTGTGAACTCCTCTCTTCGTTGTAGTTATACATCATTTTAATAAGACCTGAAAGAAATATAAGACAAAGCATGATGCCAATGCGTTATTCGGCCATCAACAAAAGTACGGTAACATCTGGTTCCGGAAGTATGATGGCTGCCGTAATGGTAACAGCGGCTACGTGCAATCAAAAGCAGCAAATCCAGAAACACGTACCGCCAATAGCAGAAAAAGGTGGTGAGTATTATTAATTGCGTAGGATACACGTAAACCGAATCTATTCGATTGTTAATTAAGTAGTTAACTATTCAATATAAACGTGGTCCTAACTTTAAACGCTTTATTCATTGTTTAAACGTAGATAATGTAGTTCGCAACAGCCTTTCATACGTGCAAATTCCTTATTTACACTTCCTGCTTAATTATAATACGCTCAATTACACTTGGATGATATTATACATAATAGAGGACCTCCGTAATCATAATTCACCGTTAAATATCGTAAATTTCTAATCGAGACCGTTTATATTTAATTGCGATTTGAAATTAATCTTGACCAATTCGAAACACGAGCGGAATTGTGATTAACAAATAATTACCGGTTTTCATTCGAGTAATTTAATTTTCGCAGAGGGAACAGAAAACGGTGCGAAAGTTGAAACGAAAGATTGCGGCACGCAGACCCAACAACCGAGCAGTCCCAATTCCGTACTAAACAACTCCCAAGAGCAGTTAGTGAAAGTGAATAACAATTGTAATGTGGGCAACGGGCCTATAGCATTAATACAAGGGTCGCAAATAAAGGATCTACCTTTATAGCAACAGCGAACTTCCAGACCGTCTAGTTTAAAAATGAAGAGACATCCAGTTCAAGTCTAAGTAAAAGGGTAAATGTAGGGGAGAAAGAAAATTTGAATTTATTCCTTTTTTGATACGTAACATAAATTTTCCTATTTGTAATATAATATGTATTTATTAAACGTAAATTAAGAGGAAAGTTTAGATAGTTTATAATTAGCGTATTGAATTAGTAATTAAACGTTTAATTTATTATTCATCTATGATGCTCAAATCGAATAAATTTAATTTAGTAAATTAAATACTAAGCGAAGCATTTTGATTATATAAAGTTGCATTAAATGAAATTCGTTTTCAAGCGGTTTTCGCACAAAAGCTCCGAAATTAAATAAGACATGCCTGCGATTAAAACAATTAAATTTCAAAGTTGAATCGTAAAGAGACTGTACATTTTCCACTTGATTAATGATTATATTGTGTCAAATGATATAAAATATTGTTAAAACGAAATTAAAATTATAAGATACGCGAAATGGAATCTAGTCGAATTGTTCGAAAAACTGGACGAAAGCCATTAAAATAGTAACAAAGAAAGTCATACCGATAGTGAATTGAAATAGCTTTTATATACAGGGTAAAAATTATAACATTTCCAATTGCGCCAATTTCCGTTAGTCGTTCTTAATTAATTCTCTGTGATTGATTTCCATTATGATGAAAGAATACTTTTAAGAAGTATATGGTGCTGTGAATATTCTGTAGTAAATTGTAAAAATTACGTATACACCGTTGTATATAATTATTGTAAATAAATTAACAATTGTAAATAGTTTATAAAATGAACTTACGCTAAGGAACTGTATTCGTACGTAAAAACGCGCGCTATGTTACTTCAATTTATAAAGTAAATGCATCCATCAAAAGCAATTATTTGTTTCAAATTTATGTGCCCTGAAACATTCATAATTTGTTCGAATTGTTAACAATATACACAAAATACGACATATCTTAATCATTTAGATGAAAAAGGTGATTTAATTTTAATTCAATTACGATGAATCGTACATAAAAGTATCTGTAAATTAATAAATTATATGATGTTGTTGAGAGAAGAAAGCTCGTAAATGTGTTATTATTATTACATGTTGGTAGATGTAATGCTAAATGGTAACTTTGAGCCCAATACCATTTGCTGTTACATCGATAAGATAATATTTGTACAAGCGATTAAGACAAAAAAAATATTTCTTTCGAATGCATAGCATATATAATACATAATCGATAAGGAAATTAAACCTATTAGAAATAAGAAGTATAATAATCTTTTGTTGATGACTTATTTTAAAAATGTATACTTGTAAGCATGTTAAATGTTAATGAAATATAATTGTAATGCAGAATGGGATAATAAAAATGTTATTATTTAATATGACGCTTAAGTTAATCTAATTCTACTTTTCTATAAGAAAAACAAAATTTAGCATTCAATTAGAATTTATTTGATATTATTATTAATACAAATCTTATCATACACAGTAGAACACCATATTTTTGCGAACATAAATAATTGTAAAAACTTCAAAAACTCTTCCCGGCATTTAGCGCAATAATCGTAAGGTACCTAAAAACAGAATAACACATTTTTGTAATTACAATACAAACATAAAATATTCAATGCAAATAAGTGGTAAATGACATCTAAATTAATCTAAAATGTATGGTGACATGAACATGATTGGTAAATTGAATTTTGAAACTTTTTACCTGTTTGAATTCCATTCCAAATAATTAACTACTCTACCTATCCTATAATAGGCGATAGGTGAAGTACTTAAACAAGTTTCATAATAATTAATTTATTGCAATCTAAAGTGAATGTATAAATATAAAAGTCAATACACTGAAGTAGTAGTTACATTTTCAAGAAATATAACGTTTGCTATTCACCGTTAATATATCAAGATAAATAAATATTAAGTATTATTTAAGCCAAAATTTACTACTAGAACGTATACCTTTACTTTTATTCGATTTCTTCCCTTTTTCTCCGCTGGCAGCGGCTTCACGATTATCAGCGGCCATTGCTTCATCTGTGCCCTCGGCCCTTTCTTGTAGCTGAGTTTTTAAAGTCTTCTTAATGTTTACAATCTAAAATATGAGAAATAACAGAGTATTTGTTTTTAGAATTAATCAAGCAGCATATGGATTACCTCTTGCTCTATCTCAGATTTTCTCATAACACTTTTATTTTTTTGTGAGTTTGCCCTATGAATTTGTGATTCGACACTGGCTAGAACTCCTTCACAAGCTGAACACCATTCTTGTAGACAATTCACGATGACATCAATGTCTCCTGGTCTTATGTCTCTACCAATGGCATAGTCCACTTCCAGTTGGCTATTCTTTTGATCAAGCTTACCATGAATGATATCTAATAAGAAAATATAGATTGTAATATAAATTCTGCTATTTCATTTTAAAACATTGCCTGCATATATGGCTTCAATAATTAAATCCTCCAGATCTCTAACATTGTTTATATCTAATTCCTTTAAAAGTACTGAGTATGGAATACACTGCAATATTGGATTGTGTTAGACAATATAATAAGACATTAAGTGGAATAATATTTACTTTTGATCGTGTTGCAAGAGTAACAATTGTTAAATGTTGCAATTTCTTCTTTTGGCCAGGTGTTAAGTCCAATATAGTACTTTTATTTGCTAAATATTCTTTGTATGTTCCATATGCAAATAAATTAAGTGTATTTAAGTATAATTTATGTGGGCCATTACCTAGCTGAAAATTTACTTTCATCCCAATATTATCACTCGAATAAACAATCTTACCTCTGAAATATTTGGCATATCCAATAATTCACCGAATACGTAAACACCTGGAGCTTCTAGAACTTGCTTTATCATTTCCAAACATGCTGCACCTTTTGCAGTCTTTGCTAACAAAACAAACTGCTCTAATGGATTTGTGGCGAATGATGCCTTTTCTATTACCATTGCAAACTACAACAGAACATTTATAAATGCATGTCTTTAGATTAATTTAATTACTTACGGTAATATGTAAAAAGACGAGATTAGATCTGGCGAAAAATATAAATCTAGACGGCAAAAATACAAATAAATGACGGACAGTTATACCACAGTAAACCGCGGTTATACCAACAACAATAATATTCTGTTACTAAATATATAGAATGCGCAAAATTTAAATTTCAGGTAAATTATCTTCAGAATTAACAATTACTAAATTAAAAAGGATACTATTGATCAAATAATGTAGGACAGCGAAAATAAGTGGCATCGCACCTGTAGTTGCTATGACAACTTGAATAATAATACGCTTTATACAATATGCGGAAATTATCCGTCAGACTAAAATTATCTTGTAATATTTTTAATAAATTTTATATTAAAATGTTGAAAGAATACCAATTGGTAAGTACGCAGTATAGCTACATCATGATGTTTAATTAATTTCTAATCATTTTTCAGAAAATTGATGACTTGAAGCAGGAGAATATGCAGCTGAAAAAACAAGTTAATAAACTCATGAATAATATTACCAGTAGCAAAGTACAAATTAGAAAATTGGATACGGAGTGCAAGAAGAAAGATAAAGAAATTTACTTTTTAACAGATCCTAAAAATGTATCCTTTTCTTCGTAACACATCTCATATAATATTTACTGAAATATATTTTAGGTAAATTGTAAAATATTTCAACAGCGGATATGCGAAAACGGTGCTAATTTTATTATACGTCTGAAACGCGAAAATGAAAAGTTACGAAAAGAATTGGCCGAAAAAGATATGATAATCAATCGATTAAATAAGGAATTAAGAGCGACTAATATCTACCTACCACTGGATAAAGATAAACGTAAAGTGGATGGCGAAATTGATAGTCACAATACCACGAAGAGGCCAGATATTAATTCAAGAAATGAGTAAATGGTATTTTCGCATCACCATAAATAAATAATTGATACTCTGTTTTTAGAAATCATAAAATTGGCGATACATTTAAAGATGGATGCAGTGACCTGGAAAGATTGTATGCAAATTTTCAAAAGATTAAAGAAAATATCAGAAAGAATAGTATTTTAGGTAAATGCAATTAGTACCTCGCCTAACTCATTTTAATTAGAGCAATACATTTAACAGAAGGTGGTGATAATAATGCGAGAATAAAATCTTATGGGGATAATATAGAAAATCATACAAAAACCGAAAGCAATTCAAATGAAGAATCGGACAGTACACTTTCTTCAAATGATTTTGAATTCTCGTGTGATACACCGCACGAAGAAATTCGACGAATTGAAAATTACTTTGTGGAAATGTTTACAGAAGTTGATGATCTGAAGCTGACCATAAGCGAATTGCAAAAGAAGCAAGAGAAAATATCGCAAATGTGCTTATACGAAAAGTAACACTTTATACAGCGGTATTCTTAGCAAATAGATTATTTATTACCACTTACAGAAATATGCGGAAAATTCGGCAAAAGAGAAACAATGCAATGAAAAAGAAATCGGCGACAATAAGTACAAAAACTAGTACAACGTCATTAAAGGTACGTACATAGCAATTTAAATGAGATCTAACGTTATGTTGCGTATGTTTAACATTTGTTAAGTTTAGGTGAGCAGTGCCCCCAAAAAGTAATTCAAACTTTGCTCTAATATGCACGTATGTTACAGACACTTGGTTATCAAAGTATTACTGAAGAACCAGAAGATGACTTAGAGAAAACTAGTGTTAAATCTGATTTCAATATTTATTCAGATTATGTTGAAATATCACACAATTCAAGAGAATTTGAAGCGTGAGATATGTGTATACATTTTTATTGTGCTGGGAACAACTTTAAAATAATTTACAAATAAATTAAAATACAAAATTACTTATATTTAATCTTGTAGAATTTGTAGGAAATTGTTCTTTTTAATTTGGCACTTTCATCAAACAAATATACAAATTTCCAGAAACATTACTAAGAAATTTAATTGATTGTATATAAAAACCTAATGAACCTTATACATCCAATTATTCTTTTTTGTTTTTGGATTCCATTAAATTGGTAGTCATACTAAACTCGGAAAGCTTTTGTGTTAACATATTACCATATTTTGGTAAAATGCCTTGTTTCTCCAAACCAGGCACCAGTAACAATGAAGTGACAAGTATGTATGTTAAAAACAAATTATTAAATGTGTTACCAATCCAAGCGAGAAATGTTAGAAGTAATATAACTGCTCCATAGTACTATGAAAGAAAAAATTGTTATTATAAAATCTTATGTGATGCAAATAAACTTACAATTTTAGGCCTTGTTGTACGTAGAAGGTAAAATGCATGAGCAGCATTAGATAACTTGGCTTTGTACAAGACAATGGTACAACATGCATCCTCAAATTCTTTTTCCTTTTTAAGATTCCAATTAGCTTGATTAACAAAGGAAGTTATTATGCTTGGTAAGAAATAGTCAGCTAAGGTGAGTACTAAGCCAAATGTAGAGATTGTGGTCAACAAACTAGGTTCTGCCAGCCATAAAAACATAAATAATATAGTGGAGCCTGAAATTACAAAATATATCAAGATGTGTACAAACTAAAATATAACCTTATTACCTCCAACTAAAGAATAAGGATGCCACTGTTTGTCCCAAGTTAGCATAGATTTCATAAATAATATCAATTCACGAACATCTTTCAATGAGTGTTTCAAATATATAATTTCAGAATCCTAAAAAAAAATGAAAAGGATTTAACATTTGAGTTTGTCAATGAATTTTTATACCAAATGGTAACTGCCAATTACAGGTTTTTTTGGAACAAATGTTATTAAGGTTTCAGCATCGCCACTATATTTTACCATATGGTCAGTTTTTAATTGTTCATTAATCAAAGTACCTACATCAGGCTGAACAATAGGACATCAAGGTTATTAAAAGGGTAGATCATAATTAAGCAAAAAAAGAATGGTCTTACCTCGGTTGGCATATCAAATTATTTCTTCTTCAATTTTTATTCAAGAAATGTTCGTTATTTATAACGATGTATGAAGCATAAATAGAAACGTGGAAACGAACAGTTAAAATTATTTTGCGTCTATCTTTTGTTCGTGAGTTTAAATATTTCAAATATTTTCAACGCAATTATACCAACTGGAAAACTAATAAATGCCCTACTTAATTATTAATATGTGTTTAAGAAATTCTACCATGAACTACTAATAATGTATACTTTTAAGTTTTGGAGTTTTCACGATTCGATATAAACAGCTATTTAATAATCTGTAATTAGATATTACATAAATTAAGATGAATCGCCTACAAGATATTCAACCCATATTGCACTTGCTATTATTCATACGTCAATTTTGACGTGCATCCATTTTCATTCTTGTCCATTCCTTAGTTATTGATATTATTTAATTATAAATTATTCTCAAACCTTTTAATCAATAAAACGTATGTTTGTGTGCTAATAATAGAATAGTTTTGGATGATATAAGTTTCGTGGCTATTACAACGAAAAGATGTAAGTTCAATTATAAAAGATTGATTATAATAACAAACGTTCTTTTTTGTCTGTGTAATAAACAAATATTGTAACGACGTTAAACTATAAATTTCGATTTATTATTTGTGTTATTATTAGAAACACATCAATTAGATTTTTTTATTTTCGTTGTTATATATTAAAAGCATGAAGGAATGAATAAACGTTTTCCATTTCTGTTATTCGAGAGTGTCATCAATGAAATAATCATATTGCCTTGCAGGCAAAAGTCAAGTACAAAATATTTTTAAAATGATTTATCTATGGATCAGAGTAATTTAAGAAATGGGTTTCTTTCAAATGGTTCCATTGATTTAAATCAAGTATTATCGCCAACTAATAAAAATGAAAAGAAAAAGATTGCACGTCGTCGTTGGGCTATATTGGCGAGAGCGTTAAAGGTCTGTTGAGAAGTAGATTTAGTTTCATTTCTTATTAACACCACAAAAACGAAACTTCCTTTGTTCTGCAGAGTCCCACTGGAAGTGAACCATCAAGTCCAACAGATGAAATATCGTGTCGACGTATTTCTTCTTTCATGCTTTTAACTACCGAACAACTTCAACAAATACCTTTAAAAACTTCTGATCAGAATATAATTGAACAAGCTAACAAGAGAACTTGGTACAAATATTCGATGACCGTGGATAACGTAGAGTATTTTGTCAATATAGGTCATAGAAATCGAACATTTTCAGCAGAAGACCTAATGGGTTTCAATAACACCGGCAATATTTGCATATGGCCGTCAGAAGAAACATTGACTTATTATGTTGGTGCTAATATTAACATATTTAAAGATAAAGCGGTTTTGGAATTGGGCGGTGGCATGTCTTGTTTAGCTGGATTAATATGTGCTAAATATGGTTTATCAAAATTTGTCATGCTCACAGATGGCAACAAAATTTCTGTTGAAAATGTTCAAATAAGCTGCTTTTGCAATGAATTCAAATGCCCAGTTGCCTGCGAGATTTTAAAATGGGGCACAACAAAAGTAAATTGCAAATACGACATCATTCTCTGTGCCGACTGTTTATTTTTTGATGACGCCAGATCCGATTTAATTGATACCTTATGGTGTCTCTTAGCTTCTGATGGCTTAGCTTTGATCATGGCACCCAAAAGAGGAAATACATTGGACATGTTTATTACTCAATCGAATCAGAAAGGTTTCGCTTGTAAGAAGGTTACAAATTACAATGAGAGAGTTTGGCAAAAACATCTAAGTTTATTGCAAAATACTGATTACGATGATAACATCCATTATCCCATTTTAATAGAATTGACCAAATAATAAGTGACCTTAGTACAATTTTTCTAGTTTATAGGATTTATTCAATTAGTTTATTTATTTATTTGTTTTTATGTTTTCACGAAACGCTAGTCAAACGATATTCCTAAAGAAAATCTAGTCTAATATATAATTGACCTACACTTACCTTGTCTGTGATACTTAATACCAAATTCCTTATTTAAATATTTGAACACGAGTAATGTACATATATATATCGGAAATTATTAAATATATAAATTAGAGCCAAAGAAAAGAAAAAAATCATATTCTATTATTTCGCGTTAAAATTGATGAGTGATAAAATTAATTCAATTTGATAAATGATAAAGTTGTTTAAATGCTCATAAGTGAATTGTTATCAATTTACAGGGTTTATAATATTTACAAAATTATTGATCTACATTGCAGCAATTCTAAAGTTAATTACATCTCTCTCTATCTCTCACTCTATTAAATTCCTTTATACACGTTATTAATTGAATTATGTTTGTCTAAGTAACATATCTCTAGTCTGTTGTGAATATGTTACTTTTAGCTCATTCCTGTTTCTTTTTTAAAGTTAGAACCTTTAATTGTTGTTCCTCCATAGCAGTATTTTCACCTTTTATAATTTCTAGTCCGATGTTACACTTAGATTTTACCCATATTAATCAGTATTCACAATGTGTCTCTCTAATACATAATTATACAACAGTATTTGCGAAAATATTCCATTAATAAATCCAAATATTTGGCCATTAATTAACACAATAATACTTGTAGCTTCTTCTTATTATTATTACACATTGTAAAACGGATTGTTATTGAATTAAAATATGTTGAAACAATTTGCCAATTGTTTTATTGAACTTGTAATGCATTCAATTTCAGGGCCGATTATTGGAAATCGCAAGCTAGAAAATATTGCGACTTTTGCAAATGTTGGATTACCGATAATAAACCGGTAATATACATACGCATTTTCTTTTCCGAGTGGCTATTTTAAAATGCAACTAAAAATGGATTTTCTTTTAGAGTGTTGACTTCCACGAGAAGGGTAGACGACATAAAGATAATGTTGCTAAACGGTTAAGATTTATTACGAAGAAAAGCAGGAAAGATGAAAGGGAGAATTTAAAAATAGACGCCACAATGAAACAGATGGAAGCGAACGCATTGGAAGCGTATCGGAAAGATGTTGAAAACAACGCGGATTTGACGTCTATGTCTATTAATAAAAAATTACAAGAAAATAATCTTGTATTGAACGGTGCCAAGAAACTATGGAAAGAAGCTAAATCGGAGGATGGACGATCTTATTATTGGAACATCTTAACAAATGGTTTTTATTTCTTTTAACGAATGTCTTTATTTATTAACGCAAAACTAATGGCCACATTATTTTCATTTCGTCTAACAACTTTCCCGAATTACATTACTCATTGTATACACAATTTAAACCCGTATTTATTGCTTTATATATTCAAGTCAAAATATGTTAAATTAATTTGTACCGAAAGTGAACATCTCAATTAACTGAAATACCATCAGATGAATTATTTAGGCGGTGCAATCTATCAAAGAAAAGCCATTATTTTTGCTTTAGCAATAATTGACCAAAGTCTCCACCTCTTTTAGAAACGGTCTGGCAACCACCAAAGGAAGGATTCTTGAGCGTTCAAGAGCAAAAAACGTTGGACGACAATGCATTTAAATTAGAAATGAAAGAGTTCCAATCTCAACTGGCGGTAAACACGCGATTGAGGTAGAAAACGTCGAATATAAACCGGAAGTAAAATACTTAATACGATAGCTTTCTTAGGATACAGGAAGAAGCTAAAGAAGAAGCAGAAAGACGTGCTGCGGAAGCAAGAGAAAAACTAAAAGAAAGAAGGGTGGAGGAGATATTGACAGCAATTGCAGCACCATTAATTCCTCCAGGGAAAACAGAACCATATGGACAGTGGCAAACTGTTAAAGACACGTAAATGTCATTTCTCCTATTCTGTATTTTGCGTTTAAATCAAATGTTATTACACGTTTATTTTTCTAGTAAACCAGTCGATTTACAATTGCCTCAAAGTGAAGAACCGTTTGAAGAATATGAACCCGAAGTCGAAGAAGAGCCAGAAGTCAAGGAGAAAGTATTTAAAGAAAAAGTAGTGGAAAGTATTCAAGGCAGCGAGACTTTTTTCAAGAAACGAAGATTTGGCCAATCGAATAAAAGAAACGCGCGACAACGGCTGGATGATTGTGATGATTAAAATGTTTTTAGAATGGTTTTATTGTACATAAATAGTTTAGTAACAATGATAATAAATGAAAAATAGAGGATACTGCGGAGATGTTTATTTTCTTATTTGAATTACGCGCCGAAGTCGAGTTCCATAGTCACTGTGTTTACATTCTTTACTTTTGTGGAGTTCGTATCAATCTTCATGTGATTCACTTTACGATCAGTTTTTGTGGACGATACAGTGTTTTCAATTAATTTGTTAGCAATTTTTTAAATATTATTTAATTGTGCGGCATTATTGCAAGTGATGAATAGTTTCATTATCAAGAATTTGTAATATGGCATCGATTTCATTGCCGCGTGTTTTACAAACAAGAAAAACTAGCTTGGAAATTGAAAGAGAGAATTTTGAAAAAGCACAGGTGGATTAATTTCTGTTATTTTGTTGATAACTGATGCATGATAATAATAATACCGTTTTTTCACTAATAAAATAAACGAATTTCGGCGGCATATGAGTATAGCATATAGTGAAAGTATGGCTTTTATGGAACGTCTTGCAAGTGCATATAAAGATATGTAATAAATCACACTTGATGATTCATCTAAAAGAATAAATACAGCACATTAAACTTTTATCTCTTTTCTAAGCATTAGCATGAAGTATTTTAATTAATTACAAAGGCGTTCCATTTAATGCAATTAACTAATTTAATTAATGTTTGTTTGAATACATATTTTCCTAGCTACAGCTCTGATTTAATCTAATCTTATCCAAGTGCTTTATTGAAATCACAATTTTTTTTAATTTATTTCACATACTTCTGAAGATTGGAAATGTATGATACAACAATTTACTTTTTTAGAATTAATAACAAAATACCGCTTTACATAACGGTTAACAATTTTAATTATAACAATACTTTTTATTGCATGTTTTAGTTTACGCATTGCATGAAATTAATTTAAAACATTGCATACATAAAATGGATTTTGATTATCATGATTTCGTAAGTATTGAGTCAATATGTACAGCTTCTTATAGTTATCTCAAAAGAGAAGCTTTCATCGTGATGTGCGCCTTTTTGTCATAAGCATTTGTGTATAACGTACCGTCTATATTACAGAGGAAGTCCCTATGATATACTCTTAATAACTTCCTGTTGTGGTGTCATATTTTTTCCGAACACTTAAATAATAATTCATCTAGTATAAAATTGCGTTCACGTCGCTCAATATGTATCATCGTCATCGAGTCTTTATTGTGTCATTGTTGTTTAAACAAAAACATGAAATATTTTCTGTATAAGTCTTTGTATTATTCTTTGTAGCATGTTGCTATTAATAAAGCAATCAACGCAACGGAAGCTCCTGTTAAGCAGAAACATGTACGATCGGCTATTATTGGAACATTTCAGCAACAAGGAGCGAAAATATTCTGGATGATCGCCCTAAAGCTTCCCGCGATGGATGATAGAATTGTCGCGTGGAAATTATGTCATGTACTCCATAAAATCTTAAGAGAAGGTCATCCACTATGTTTAGTTCATAGTCAGAGACATGTAAATGATTTGGATGAAATAGGAAAACTATGGGTACATTTAAAAGATGCCTATGGTAACATGATAAGATTGTACACGTCGTTGTTAATTACGAAATTAGAATTTCATAAACGAAATCCAAGATTTCCGGGTCATTTAGGTGTGACCCGAGATGAATTAGATTCAATTGGTGCAAATGATATGAACAATTAGTGAGTATGTCTGTATAACTCGAATTCTTTACATTAAAGATTTGTTTTTCTAATAAAGCTTCCAGCTTTCTGTAGAGATGTTCGACTATTTGGACCTTATATTAGCCTTACAGTCAGCCAGTAAGTTTTGTTTTAAATGTTACACAAATCAATTGATAAATGTCTAAATTTCAGTATTTGGTTCGCTTGACATGTCCCGAGCAAATTCAATGACCAGCGCCGGACAGTGCCGTTTGGCTCCATTAATACCGTGCATTCAAGATGCGTCGAAGCTGTACGATTATTGCGTGAGAATATTATTTAGATTGCACGTTCTACTACCGGCAGATACACTAGAAGGGCACAGGGACAGATTTTTGACACAGTTCAAGCAATTAAAAAAGTTTTACCAAAACACCAACAGTTTACAGTACTTTAGAGATTTAATTACAGTACCACCACTACCAGAGGTACAAACTAAATTTATTGAATCAAAATTGATTTATGGAATATTAATTTTCAGAATCCACCGAATTTTTTAATACAAGCCAATTTGCATACTTATGTGACACAAGAGGTTTTTGTGCCGCAAGAAGAGGAAGAACCTGCCGAGGGAAATTTGATAGATATGTCGGAATTGAATAATACCCACACGGTTGTCGATAGACCGGAACCGGTTGATTTGCCATTACCGCCTCAGATTGATTTGATTGCTGAACGCGATAATTTGATAAAACAACTACAGACGCAAATTGAAAAGCTCAAGTAATTAATATTAGACAAATCGAAGGGAATTTCGTATAAATAAATTCGAATTTGTAGGATTGAGTTTCGGCATGTAGTGAATCGAAATGGAAGTGAAATTAATCAACTCCATGATAAAATTACCAATCTGGAAACGGAAATTGCAACGAAAGAAAGCGAACTGGTTCAAGAGCGACAAATCAAAGAAGATCTATTTCAGCAGGCTTCCGCAGTGGCACAGTCGCAAGATTCAGAACGTAAGTAAAGCGTTTTTGCTTTTAGCATACATAATAAATGACAAAATTTGTAGAAAAAGTTAAGGATGAGAAGTTTAACAAAATTAAAGATTTGTATGTAAAACTACGGGAAGATCATATTAATTTATTGAGGCAGGTTAGTGAATTAATGTTTTGACATATTTCGAATATATTTTCATAAATGTTACTTTCAGAAAGGCGATATCGACAAAAAGTTGACAACCACAAACAGAAAATTGCAAGAATTGGAACAAATTAAGCATGAAACAGAAGAGAAGTTAAAAGAAATGGAATTATCAGTTCTAACAAAAGAAGACGAATTACGACAAAGCATGGGAACTACAATGAATGAATTGGAACAGCTTAAAAAAGACAAGGAGTTATTTAATATGGAAACGGAAGTACTGAAAAAAAGCGTCGAAGATAATATTAGAGAGAACGCTATGTTAAAAGAAGAAGTCAAGAGTTTGCATATGCTAAAAAAGGAATTGGAATCAAAAATCAACGATTTGAACAGTCAATTTGAAGGAATTGAAAAAAATGTTACCATATTAAAAACTGAAAATCAAAACAATATCAAAGAAATCATAATAATGACAATAAACGAAAATCAAAATATATTGAAGAATGCTATACACGAAGTGGATAATCCAGCATTGTCCGCTGTTCTATGTACGCCTGATTACTTTAAATCGCTGACCGAAAACTGTTACGACTGCCTGAAATTGGTGCCAAACTTGTCTCATAATGATCCGATTCAAACAATAACCGTAGCTACCAGAATAGCTCACACATATAGCATGTATATAATTCATGGTAGAGCAACTTCAAATAAGAGCCCGGATATTCTATTTGGAGAAAGTGAGTACTTTCCAGTGAAACTGATCGTAATATAAAAATTGTTTCTTTTAGAAATGGCTGATGCATGTAAACAACTTGGCGAAAATGTGTTAAACGTTCTCCAGCACATGAAAGACAACCAAATTGATAAGGATGTTATTCAAGTGGCATTGAAGCAGTTGGAAACTGTCACATCTTTGGCAGATACCATTAATACATCATTACAAGGCTCTACGCCCGAAAATCTGGCTGATTTACTTGAAAGTGAAATGGCAGCTATGGACAAAGCTATTGAAGAAGCGGCAAATAACATTCAGGTAATTTTGCTGGAATCCAGAAATACATATCAGTTTATGATTTATTTTCTACGTTTTTAGGATCTACTTAATAAATCTCGAGTGGCCAATTCTGGAATCCAGCTGGAAGTAAACGAAAAATTGTTGGATTCTTGTACAAATTTGATGCAAGCGATAACTATATTAATTAAGAAGTCTCGTTTATTGCAAGCAGAAATTATCGCTCAAGGAAAGGTACTTTTGCTTTTATAATTACAAATACATGATATTATTCATGTTTTTCTTTATTACAGGGTACTGCCAGTGCCAAAGAATTTTATAAAAGAAATCATCAATGGACTGATGGTTTCATATCGGCTGCGAAAGCTGTTGCTTTGGCCGCCAAATTCTTAGTGTAAGTAATTTTGAAAATATTTTGTATCATTTTGTTTAAACATCTATAATACCATAGGACTTCTGCAAATAAAGTAATAACCTCCCAAGGAAAATTGGAGCATATGGCTGTAGCAGCACAAGAAATTGCTGCATCTACAGCACAGTTGGTGGTTGCTAGTCGGGTTAAAGCGGAAAGAAATAGTACAAACTTGAAACAATTAACGGATGCATCCAAAGACGTAACGAAGTATACTGGCGTGGTAGTCGCAACAGTAAAATATTGTAGTCAACTTATAGACGATGCGGGTAAAAGGATATTTCTTGCACATTTCCACTTTATTCGTTTAAATTGCGTTTTCTATTTTAGAAGATTTTAATGTCGATAACTTAAGTTTACATCAAGTGAAGAAGTTGGAAATGGAGTCGCAAGTGCGTGTACTTGAATTGGAAAAAGAGTTAGTACAGGAAAGACTTCGTATGACGGCTTTAAGAAGAAAACACTATCAGTTTTCAGGAGAAGGCTGAACGCTGGCGTTGAAACATTTCATTAAGTTTATAACTATTTTCCAAAGATTTTTTTTCTTATTGTATAAGTTATTTATGTATCATTATAACATTTCAAATCAACGAATTTCTTATTAGTTGAATTTAATTTTAATTTATATTTTATGCTAAATGTTTAGAATACCTTGGCTATGTTGTGGTCTATTAAATTCATTGAACCAATTATTAATGTAAGTTACACCTACAATTTTGTTACGAATTTTAACATTGTTACCTAATATAATTAATTAAAAAAGTATTAACTATTTTATATCGTTTTATTTTACGCCATTTTTTTAAATGAATTATTAACACATAATGAACATTTTTCAAGAGCATGTGGTACATACAATTATATGGCAAACATCTTTCAGAAATGCACATTTTAACTAAAAAATAATTACCACAAAATATAGGTTTAACATGACGACGTATCATATGAATTTCAATTGGAAATGATCAAGTCAATAAAGTGTCATCAAGTTCTTCATCTTTTCCTTCCGGTTGTGACATTATTTTTCTTAGAACTTTACTGACTACATCTGACAAAGATTCTTGAGCTCCAGCGTCCAACATCTTCAAACATTTCTAAAACACAAAAATAAAACTCAACATAATAGAATACAGCCGAATATGATTTGTATCTTACATTATGCATTTCGTCTCCGTCCTTTAGTCTTAATACCGCTATTAAAGCTATTTCTGAATTGGCTTTGACATAACCGTTTTTCTCTTTTGTACCATTCACTAACATAGGAAGCAATAATTTTAATAATTCAGGAGTAAGTTTATCCTGTGGAACCGTTTTTGCCAAATGAATACAAACCCTTGCCAATAACTGTTTGACCTCGTTGCTGTTATTGTTCATTGTCTTTAGAATAAAGAAAAATATTAAAAATAAGCAAAATAGTATTGATTTAAATACCTACCTTAACAAAAGGTCCTAATAAATTTAAAGGTAGAGAATGGCTGTTCAGTAACAAATATTGTAATAAATATCCACAGGACCGCACAGCCGTTAACGTTACTGGTACTTTGTCGGCGGCTAACTGACTTAATAAAGTACTTAATAATTTATCGCGATACAAATCGCTCCATAACAATTCTGACGATTCCTTAAGTGCGACCGATAAAGCTGCGCCTCGACTTTGTCTTGTAACACAATCATATTGCGGATCATCATCTACATTAAGGGAAAAATACGTTATTCACTTATTGCTATCTCTTCTGAAAACATGCAAATATTACTTAGTAAATAATCAGAAAGCGTAGTTTGTAATTGTTCGGGCGTAAGCCATTTGCATAGAGCACCTAGACAACCTGCAGCAACATTTCTGGTTACATCCTCTGGATGCGATAATAAACCTATTAAACTGATATGGATCTGCTTTCGCGTCTGATCAGTACATTTGTTTCCTGCTGGACCGATGATACCTCTCAATGCGTGAAGGGTAGTTTCTCTAAACATTTAACATTGGTTAGTTTGATTTTGAATATGTAAATATTTGTAATTTCGTTACCTTATGGAAGAATCATCCGTGTTCTTTATGGTATTATATAAATCAATAAAAAGAGGATCTGCCCGTTGATGAATGAGTATTAGATATCCCAAAGCAGTTGCCGATTTTAATCTAACAATACGATTTGGGTCGCTTAAAGCTTTTAAGAATGTCGTCTGTAGTTGTGGTAAGAATTGTTTAAGCATTATATCGACCTAGAACATAAATCAAGCATGCATTTCTAACTCATAATATTTAAAATAATGATTACTTTCTCGAGTAAAATCGCCAAAGTCTCCAATACTGCAATCTTAACATTGGAACTGAATCGATCGCCTAATATACGAATTAATGGCCCCGTTATAGTGACAACGCTTGGTTGCAAAGCCGAAGGACTCGCCACTTTGATGATCTCTCCTAATCCTTGTGCAGCTGCTTCTTTCTCGTCACCGTCTCCGTTCAAAATAGCTTCTCTAAATATTGGTAAAATAGGAACGATTCCTTTTGGTAAACAAAAACCTGGCAGCAAATCTGAAGTTCCTTTCATATCTGATACTGCATATCTCACGGCCTGTCTTACATCAGACACATATGTTGCTTGCAGTTTGGAATCTAATGTCTACGATAAACGCTCAATAATAAGTGTTTCATTTAAACTTGAAATTTACTTACCCTTGTTACCGCATTTAGAGCTTCCCAGGTCATTTGTAGCACATCCCTATCGGAATCTGTACACAAATGAATTAATCCTCTATATAATTGCGAAACGTGTTGTGTGTACTGCGCTTTAGAATTTGCACAAAATCCGCATAATAACGTTGCAGCGGCTCTTCTCTGATCCGCATTATCGTTTCTAGTGTTTTCTAATAAAGTATCAATAATTGTTCTGATACCGGCCTCATCCGCAACGCTTAGGACAACTGCTTGGCAATACTCCAATTGCTAAAACACAATATTGTAAAACAAAACAATTTATGTGCAAATATTGTTATACTTTGATACCTGTATCTCGTTCGATGTTCCCCTTGATGTAGCTAAAGATGATTGAAGAGCGGGCAATATTCGCGGTAAATACTTGTTCAAAGCTTCACCGGCTACAGATGCCAAAATTGATAATGCCTTTGTATTAGCAGGTGGAGCAGTCAGTTGTGGCACTAAGTATGGTAATACCACCCTAGATTTTATTGCCATTACCTGTCTCAATCCATCTAAAGTCCATTCCACAACTTCAGAATTTTCATTGTTCTACAAATCAAATAATATGAGTCTCTTTGATGCAATATGTATGGGATAGTATTTACCAATTGATTTAGCAATGCCGGCAAAATATCATCTAAAGCTCTCGAACCAACTGTTGAGTGTAAACTGTCGAATGTTTTTGCTGCAGCCTGTCTAACTTCTGGTAAAGGATCACATAACGCCTTTCTTACTGTTGGTACAAGAGAATTGACAAACGTCAGAACCATTTCTTTAGAAGTCGATGTCATTATTTCCGATAGACCAATGCAAACGCCTTGTCGTTGATCGGGCTGATCGGATTGAAGCCCTTTTTCTAATATAGGAATGATCTCAGGCAAAACTCTTTCGCCCAATTTTCTAACAAGATCGCCTAAAGTTCTTGCGGCTACCTGTCTTTTGTCGTAACTATCACTTGCTAAACATCCTAATAACAAACCGAACAATGTGGGCAATATTTCTCTTAGAGTTCTCGGTGTATTCGTAACGACAACTTTCCAGACATGTAAAGCCGCTTGTCTTACCATAAGCGCTACATCTGAACGCCCCATATATAAACCTGCTAAAACTCGGTTTCTTCTCTCAGCGCCTAATATATTGATAATAGCCTCATGAGATTGTTCCGTACCAAAATTATCATCTTCACTCGCTGTTTCAGTACTCATTTTACCCGTAACGCCAGATATTTTGTACAATAAATCACCCAAAAGTTGCACAGAACTGCAAAGACAAAATCAATTCTAGTAAATTTCTTATAATGTTGATGTCTTACCTATAACGAATACGCCAATTTTCGTCAAACAATCCCCTTTCCAACTCAGGTAACAACAAGGTGATGGCCGATTCAGCATAAAGAGTTACTATCCGTTGACCAGCTTTCAATGCCGTATCACGGACGTATTCGTTTTCGTCGGCCAATGCTTTCAATATCGGATTAATAATTTGCCCAATGTATGGAGTAAAATCTTTCACGAATACTACAGGTATGTAAATAAACATCATGATGTAACCGTCTTTCACATGAGGCGCTATATCGGTTCTCTCGGCAGTTGCAATAATCTCGGGCATGAATTTATGTAATTTTTCGACGCCTAAACCGCCAACCACTTCTGATAATCCTTGGGCAGCACCAGAACGATCAACGGAACTGGTTTCTGATGTTAGCGTTTGCATCAGCCATGGCAATAAGTCCTCGAAACTAGATTCGCCCATTCCGCGAACCATAGCACCTAAAGCTCTTGCGCTAACGCTTCGAACCTGCAAACGAAAAATGATTAATGTATAAATTAATTACAAATAGTATATTTGCTTACCTCAGGTACAGGATCCAAAAGAGACATTTTTAATCCAGGAATAATTGTTGGCAAATACGGTAATAAATCTTTCTGATCCGTCAAAGAGTACATGTTGCCAATAATTTGCGCAGCCATTTTTCGCGTTTCGGTTGAACGATCCATAAAAGCTCTTTGTACGACAGGCATAATTAAAGCTAATGACGGAGCGTCTATGAAATGAACAAATTGCGTATCCAATAGCGTTTGCAAGCACATAGAGGTTTTGTTAGATGGATCTTGTAAGGCTTGCAACAAGACAGGTACGATAGCTTGGATTTCCGGATTTCTTATCACGGAGCCGATTACTCTCAATGCTTCAGCGCCAGCTTCTTGAACTTTCATGTGCGAGTCACTCAACACCTCTATTAATTTTGGTACTATGTTCGGTAAGCACGACGATAATTGCTTGGGAGCACAATAAGCCATTGAACCAAGAAGTTCTACAGAACCGGTTTTCGTTCTCCACGAGTCTTCTTCGAGAGCCATTAAAAGTGACGGCAATACCAGCTTAACTCCGTGATTCGACAATTTGCTCATTATCACTTTCGAAGTGTCGTCAGCGGCAGCACGAACATATTGACTAGAATCGCCAAAGCACTGAAGCAAATGAGGTAAAGCATGCACGATGTACGGTTCAAATAATTTTCCCAACATTTGAAACAAAATTTCAAACGCAAATAAGGCTCCCTCGCGATGTTTATAATTCTTTTTATCTTGTATCGCATCCGTCAATTTGGTCATGATATCCAACTGCTTCAGTGCCAAAATTCCCATACCCTTGACCATTCCAGCTAAACCATGAGCAGCGCCTCTGCGATCTCCATATTTATCGCTTTTCAACAGTTGATGCAGTAATTTATTGACTAAACCGGGCGCATCTTCTTTAACGGATGGCACTAACGGTGGTAAACAATTAGCAACAGCTTCTTGTACCTGCAAATTAATTTGATGAAATTTGTGCATTCAACGTAAATTTAAATCTTACGTTTTGTGATGGGGTAGATAATGCAGAAATTAAACGTATAACAATCGGCTTAATCCTTGGATCCTCTTTGTCTAAGTGTTTCGCCAATGATCCCATCAAAATTACAACCGCTCGTTTAACATCATCATATTGTGCTGATTTGGACGATTTATCCATGAAATTTTCAAATATCGGCAATAAAGTTGATACTGCATCTTTGCCATGCAGATCAACGACTCTCAATGCAGCAGTTCGCATTTCGTTGCGAACCTTTTCCTCTCGATCACCAAGCGCGATAGAAACGAAGAAATCAATTAGATCACCAACAACATCGGGATCTATGAGAGGAGCAATTTGTGTGAGCGCTAATGCAACACCACGTCGCGGACTCCATACATCTATGGCCTTTTCAATTGTTCTTCCAAACTCGTCAAGTTTAGGCGGTATCAACTACGGAAACTCATAATTATAATAATGCAATTACCACATATTTACAGTAATAACCGTTAGTTTCTCTTTGTAAATGCCAAGAAGCTTCTGCAAGATGGCCCTTACTTCCTTATGATTTTCTACTAGCAGGGCTGCTAGAGCTTCGGCCGTGGCTGCCTGTATACATTCCACAGGGTGTATAACGTCTTCAGTAAGTTCTCCGCAGAGGTTTGGAGGAAATTCTAATTGAGCCGAATCCCATAATTTAGCGGCAAGATTTCTACAATGATTGATTGTCATTGTTTGCGAATAAACGAAATTAACAGGTTGACATACCTATTTTCAATGCTGACATCAAATTTAGCAATCCATAATCGTTTACTGATACAGAGGGCAACGTCGTAATTTTTCTCAAAACTTGGAATCGACGAAATCATCAAGGAAAGCCCTCTCAATGCTGCATCACGTACGACTTCAATTGAACTTTGCAGAGCTGCTAAAAGTACATTAATTTCATCGATTGAAGCCGGATAGCAACCCTCGTAACCTCCCGCAGAAGCTGCAACATCCAAAATGCACGCTTCTGCTTGCGTTTGGATTCTTCCACTTGTCGAACCTAGGAAAATTGTTTAGTAAATAGTAATAACAGATACGATACGAACATACTTATTAGTTTAATCAAAAGTTCAAACATTTGCCGTCTTGGGAGAAATTTCGGACAATACATCGGATTAGTAATATCACCACGAATCTTAGCGTATTCCGATATTATTTGTAAACCGTCATGAACAAAATTATCTCTATTTTTCGTAGACTTCAATAATAAACTCAATTGTACGAATGGGAAGATATAACAGAAACATGGAGCATTTTGATATTCTACATTACCATTCTTCTGTACAATTTGTTTATGTAAAATACCCAATGTTCTGACCACAGCCGATTCCAATGGTTCTTGTTCCCAAGACCTATCTAAGTCGCATTGCGGTTTTACTAATCTCAAAGTTAAATGTGCTATTAAATCGCTAGTGTAATCGTTCTTATCAAAAACCGCCATGCGTAAATTGATAAACAATTTTACCAGATATGGTGCTGCTAGTGGCGAAATCATTGCATCTAAGATGACTGGTAACAAATTATTGAAATAATACGAAAGTTGCCTTTTGTTGCCGGATACAATTGCTTCAATCATTGAAGCGCAGTTTACTATTGTCGTATTGAATTTTTCCAAAGTTTGTCGAATCCTATCCTCTTTGGTCTTTTGATTCTTAATCGCTTCTAATTGTTTAGGAGTATATTGCGGTACCTTTATTTTGCCTTCTTTCCTTTTTTTCTCTTCTAATTCTCTACGTAACTGCATTTCTTCTAATTGATCTTTGTAACTATAAACTTTACTTTCACGTTTCATATTCATGTCCGTGTTTAAGTCATTGCTATAAAATAAACAATTAAGTTGACTTAGACAAAAGTCGTTATTACTTACTCTGGTAAAACACTTTTATCATATAATTCGCCTTGAGGTGTAAGATATGTAAAATAATCGTCTTTGGTGATCTCTATTATTCCTTTATCCGACAATTTGGTAATGAATGTATCTATAACGCTGGGTACTATGAATTCGCCGTTTAATTGTGAAAGTGTCTTTAAAGCATACTGATAAGTCTAAAATTTACAATTAGCTAATAAATATATAATTTTGAAACTTGAATAACTTACCAGGGAATTGCAATAGTTGTCTATAACAATTTTTTTAATATATGGGAAATTTTGTGCAATGACGTTCTTCGGCTGCAATTTGTAATGCTTAACAATATTTATCCATAATTTTGGTGCTACAGCTACAACAGAAACATGATGTGATGGAAGTATAGCATCCAAAACAACTTTCTCTGCATCTTCCTTTTGCAAATTTGTGTTAGAGCACAATATCCTGATAAGATTAGCCAATAAATGAGATGATATTTCCGTAGAATTATCTTCTTTCTTTTCTTTTTCATTTTTGTTCTGAAACATTGTGTTAATATTTGCTAATAATAATTTAATTCCGTTTTTCATATACTTGAATTTTTGTAGCTTCTAAGTATTCCTTCAGGTCTTTCAGTAGAGCTTGTGCTAAAACATTTCCATTTGTGCCATTTACAATTTTCTTCAATAAACCAAAGCATTTTTCTCTCAATTCCAAAGAGATAGAAATTGCACATAATAATATAGCTCTATATACAGGATTTGGTTTACCAATAATTTTCTCAGGAAATCCAATCAATAATCTCTCGCACAGTTGCATTACAAGTAATATAGCTATAAATATTTTGTAAGGAATATAAATATATTACAAATATATACTGTTTAAATTACCATTATCGGATGCGCTAGTTATAAACTTTTCCGATATAAAAACTTGCTTCTCCATGTCAAAGATTACAGCCCAAATATTATTAGGTATTTTTTCCATTTTATTTTCAGATGAAACAAACTTTGTCATTAAGCAGGCAGCTGCTAAAGCCTCTGTAATTGCTGGTATTTGTGATGGCTGAGAAATGCATTTGTCAAACTCTTTGGATATTGTTGGTATTAAACATTCAATTTGATTAACATTTGAATCATTGAAACATTTTAGTATGCATTCAATATATGCTGTTTTCACAGGAATTGTAGAACTTTTCAATGTCATTCCATTCTAAAATAAGAAATAATTTACGTCTAAATAAACCAAAGTTTATAGCAATTACTTTTAAGCCATCTAAAACCCTTTTTGGTATTTCATTATGTTTGGCAATCCAATAAGATAACATTTCAATTGCATGACATAAAGTCTTCTCGTGAACTTCAACTCCTAATACTTTAAAGAAATAGTCAATCGCAATGTCAGTGACTTTAAATAAATCTGCACCAATTACGCAATTTTTGCTGAAATTTCCAGCACCCTAAAATAAATTTGGTTTATTTAAATCCAATAATTTGTTTATATAAATAGCATACCAGTAAAACACTCATTTTATGATCTGCTACATTTAATTTGCCATTGCTGCCATTAAAAACAGCAAATGTTTGGTCCAATAGTGACTCTATAGCTGTAGCTTTCCTAATCTTCTTGGCTAAAATCTCACATGCTTCAGCTGCTTGCTTTCTTGCTAAATCATCTTTTGCATGTAGATTGGCTACAAATTTTAAAGTCTTTATAACAAATACATAGAAGGGAAAAAATAATACATACATATAATGCTTTTGCCAATATCCATTGCATAGTTGCTTAAATCAATGCTAACACCAGATAATACCAAACCTACTCCTTCAAGTATTACTTCTGGATTTCTTAGCATTGCTTTCTGTAGAGCTGGAAGCAATAATGTTCTAAACTGTTCATCTGTAACTCTCATTAGTAAAGGATGACAAGCTTCTATATGTGCAGGCAATGGCCTTGTTTTGCAACTAACCAGAGTTTTAACAAAAACATCCACAAGATAATCCTGCAAATCATTCATAATACTTATTTAGATTGTTGTCAATGATTGTCAATATTACCAAATAATTATTCAGCAAATCCTTCTTATTGTGTTCTTCCAAATGTTTTGCAAGGGTGGCTCCAAGAATAACAGTATAATAACTTTGTTCTAAATTTTTCAATGCATCCAGATAAATAGTTACCATATCAGGATATGTTTGCCAAAGGTGGTTTAACTAAAATAAAATTGAATTATGTAATATAAATAAAAATGCATGAAGACACAAATCAAACCTTTGAATAAGCTTTCAATTGCTTCTTTTTATTATTTCCCTCATATACTGCTGTAATAAAAACTGATTGATTGATAATTAATAATTTAATCTCATCCTTCATAGTATCTGGTCCTCTTTTGTATGCATTCTTAAGTACCAAAACTGACCAATTCAAAGTATACAAGCTGTTCTGGGTTGTATATTGACTAAAACATTAAAAAATAAATAATGGAATTTTCATATCACACATTATCAAAAAATAATGAGGAGATTACTTACGTTGTTACCAAACATTTTTGTTGTTTTGCAATGTCCGTAATTAAATTTGTTAAGCCTTTTATTGCCCATTCTGGATGTTTATTCAAAAGTTCAACTATTAAATCACTGACTAAACTTTGTGAAAAACTGTCTCTATACCTTGGTAAAGTTAATTGTATTACCTTACATATTCCCTTGAGTATATTTTCATTAAAATCTGCAAATATTGCGATGTATTATTAAATGTATTAATTAGAATTGAACAATTTTCCTACCGGGATGATCAACAATGTTCTTCACGCATTTTACGGTCAGTGTCCTTTCCTTGAGACTTGCTGCTTGAATTCTGTATGGTAAATCTTTAAGAGCTTTTGTCACCTAAAACAAGATTTCCTTTATAATTTAAGAAAAATGTAATTATTTCGAATACACGTGATAACGTTTACCTCAAACTCTGCCATTTTTAGTAATCACTGAAACTTGCCAACAGTCAAATTAGAATTTTCACTAAATCCCTGCTTTCACAATTCACTGAATTTCTGTTTCATAAAACATTAAATTATAACAAATCATTAAACAAAAATTGTTTTCGCTGTGACATGATAAATTTGCATGTTATAATTTAAAAATTTAACATCATTTTAGATCTCAACATTATTCTGCAAATTTCAAAATTAGCGGTTGTTTTAAACGTGACAGCTACAACTATTGACAGTTGATGACAATTGTCAGGTTATAATAATTATTTCTATGCATAAAATATTTGAAATTGTTTTTTTTTAGTTTTAAATGCACTTTACTCACTGTGTCACAACTTCCAAGTGTATTATTAGAATCATGGATTTTACACCACATTAAGTTAACGTATAAAATATAAATACTGTCTGTTTTGAAATTAACATAATTTTGATAAGTAGCCAGGCATAAATATGTCTCAAACAATTCAAGATGAGTTTGATCTTCCACAAGAATTTTATACAAAGCCTCTGGCATTAGTTGGGTTCTCAGGCTTGGATCCAGTAAATAATGCAATTCATAAAGCAATATGGGATACATTTAGTAGTGCTAAAAAGACGGAAAGATGTGCCATCTCATTCAAATTAATAGATAATGCACATGAATTTCCTGTAGTGAAGCCTAGGCGTAATTCATATGAATGGTACATTCCTAAAGGCATATTAAAAAGAAACTGGATCAGTAAATACCTAAATGAAATACCAGCTGTTATGGTGATATTTTATGATTTAGATTGGAATGATGTTCAATGGAATGAGAAAATTATTGAATGTGCTTCTAGGGTTCACTCTATGAGGTAAATAGTTGACATAATAGAATATCATTCTCTAATGTACCTGTATTATATTTTAGGGCTGCATTGGAAGGTAGAAATACGAGAATTGTAATATGCCTAATTCAAAATTATCCACCATTACCAGCTGGAGAAGATATACTAGCTACTGAGAGGGCAAATGCATTATGTGCATCTTGTGAATTAAATATAAAGAGCCTTTTTGTTTTACCTCATGATGATCACCTACAAGGCTATGCAGTTAGATTAGAAGAAGCATTTTATGATTTAGCTCATGCTTTCTACCAAGCGGAAATAAGACATATTAAATCACATAGAGAACATTTAATAAAATTAAATCATCAGTACTTAATAGTACGTCATCAGTTCAAGATGGCTTTTTTTAATGAAATTAAACAAGATAATAATACTGCCCATAAGTAAGTACTTAAATTATAACTAATTTATAACATAGTGAAGTCCTCTTTAATCTTTCCAGACATTACACTCATGCTTATAACAATTTATTGGAAATACGTATAGTTGATACAAATGCTACAGAAATAAGAACTGTTGCAGGCTACATTAATTACAAACTCTGCCGCTTAATGTTTACAATTAATGCACCCAGAGATGCCATATCACAATTCCGAGCACATGCAGAACGTTTTAAACAGAGGCTGGGATTTAAGGAATTAGCATTTGAACATTATGCCTGGATGTCAAAACAATTTAGCATATTTGGTGATATATTTGATGAAGCTGTGAAATTGGGATTACCAGCTGTACAGACACTACATCCAGGGATATATTACTATCAAGCTGCTCAATATACAATTCTGAGGAAGAAACTATGTCAAGAGTTATGCAAAGTAAGAAACAAGCATTACAGTGGACATTTTACTTAAAAATGTTTTTATATAGGATGTTGTTGCTTATCCACAACCAGATCCTCTGAATGCATCTAATCCTGTAGAATATTATGGACAGAGACCATGGAAGAGAGGTAAAGACCCTGATTTACAATTGGAGAATAATGGTATACAAGCATTACAGTTTCGAGAGAGGCAGTACCATCATTCTGTGAGTATAAATATGAACATTGGCATATCTATATTTTCTTCAACTTTTGTTGTTTACTGTTCAGATAGAAATTACCACGTTATATGGTATGGCAATAGCTCAATATAAAACCTACAAATGCCCTCGTATGAGACGACATCTCGTTGTTCAAATGGCAGATGAGTATTATAATTCCGAAGATTATGGGAAAGCGCTAACGTAATTATATCATGGAAAAAAGAGAAATCCTAACTAAAGATTTTTTATATTTAAGGCTGTTATCGCATATGCTTTGTGATTATCGAACAGAACACTGGTGGTACATCATTGCACATATCTTAGAAAAAGCATTAAAATGTGCCTACTTAGTAGCAAATGTACAGGATTACGCAAGTATTTCTTTAGAAGCATTAGGTGAAAATATTCCAATACTGTTAACTACGAAGAAAAGAATATTTGAAAATCTGTTAAGGCTATTGAATGTAATTATATTTTCAATATTTTCTATAATCTGTTATCAATATTTTATATTCTAATGCAGAACCAAATGCCAGAACCAGAGCCAAATATTATTCCACATAGAGAAACAATTAATGCTTGGAATAAACAGATTACAAAAGAATCTGTAATTGTATCAATCGATTTCAAAACTGTTACGACGTGTTTAGATTGTAAGTCACGATTTTCTAAATTAAAGTACGAGGCTGACGAGAAAGTAACATTGGAATTATTTATAAGGTAGTTTAATTACAATTCAAGTATAATGAAATAATCTTTATTCAAATTTGCAGATTAAATGCAGCATTCCCCATAAGCATATCAAATGTAACAGCAATGTTATGTACTTCTGGTACAATTAGCGAAGTAAATGTTAATGAGTTAGATGGTAGTAATTTAATGGTATTTGCGCCTAACGACATAAAACTATTTCATATTGAATTTTTACCTGATCCAAATGATATTGAGAAGGAAATTAAGGTAATTAATAAATTCCAAATGAATTTGTAATAATATTTATTAAATTGTAGGTTGATTCAATTAATATTTTATTATGCAACAAAATTGGCGGAACAAGTTTGAATATAAAATTCACAGGACTAGGGAACAATGTATATAATAGTAATCAAGACTTTTTACATTTTATGCCGTATAAATTAACAGATTTTGAAAATATTAAGCCTCAAATTACAACAAAGATTGTACCATACAACTCAAAGTTAAATCTTACATTTGACCATTTACAACCGGTATTGTTAGAAGAATGGTTTAAAATTAATATCAACGTTACAAATGAAGAGCTTTGCGTTTTAAACAGCATCAAATTTGAATTATGCTTACTAGATGATAATGGAATTGAAAGTAGTAAGTTTTTAAGTCTTCAATTGAATTCTTTAGTAATATCATGGCATTTTAGCCGAATTTTCTTTGGATCCAATGAAAGGCACATGCAGATTGCCTTTGCAATTAGATTTACCTGAACTTAGTCCAAAGGGTAATCATAATGTAACGTTTTATATGAAATCTACTACGGTTGGCGATAGAAATTTACATGTAAAGTTTTCATTTTTGATGAAGAGAGATAAACCAATTGCCAGCGCTAAAAGTGAATATTTAAAGTTGTCGGTTATAAAGCCTTTCGAAATTACAACCAATTTCTTATCAACTATATTTGAAAGTATTACAAAATTTTATGTTGGCGAAAAGTTTATAGTTGCTCCAACGATAAATTCTTTATCACCTCAGCCGGTAGTAATTGTAAATACGTTATTCGAATTTGTAAGTTGATACTCTTTTAATTCTATAAAATGACTTAACAATGTGCGTGTTATAAGGAAAACCATATTGTACTCGGAGAAAAATGTAACAAAAAGCAAATACAGAATATAGTTTTAAATAAATTGGAGGCGGCAGGAGAAATGTACGTTGTTAATGTTAAAAAGCGGCTTGATCAAAATATTCTTATTGGACAATATAACGTAAAATGGAAGAGGTAAGATTTAAAAAAGAAATGTTATCACTAAGAGTTACCCATCAATGCTTTTTAGACCAAAGGGTGCTACAGTTCAGAGTCAATTTCCAATATTTGGGTATACTGTTGATTGGATTCCATTAGATATTAGTTTATCACTACCAGCATATGGTTTTGTAAGAACTCCAATAATTGTAAAGTATTATTTGTACAACAGATCTCATCAACTAATCCAATTAGATGTTAATATGGAAGCAAGTGATGGATTTATGTATGCTGGTTATAAACAGTGTCAGACATCAATTTTGCCGGAGAGCATTAAAGAGTTAGAATATAATTTGTACCCGTTGATTACTGGAAGCGTTGCGCTACCCAAGTTAGTTCTAACAATACCTGAGAGTAATGAAGAAATAAATTCTCTTAAACAGGAACAAATTAATCAATTAATTGAAAGAAGCTTGCCTACTCATTTTTTTGTAATGGTAAGTCTTTCAGCGTATTTTAAATTATAAATTTACGTAATTCACAAACAATATTTGCAGCCCCAGAATAAAGGAAAACCAAATGTAACCGCCGCTGGACAAATGTTAAATGAAAATATAGTACAATAATGTGTAGTTAATTTTATTGCGCTAGCTAAGTGAAGAAGGACAGTAATATAAAAAGTTTTTAAAATTGAAACTTTATAGTTGAAAATTTTGTATATGTTGTTGAAAACTAATTAAATGTTTCATGTAAATTTATGAATTATTAATAATCCTATTGTGGTTCCCTTGCATAATGGTACTTAAAGTAAAACCTGCAAAATACGAATTTATTAGACCAGCAATCATGGCAACAAAACGTCTACTGGAGTTTAACGAAATTTGTTTAAAATTTACTGGCATGTATCCATTTAGCAAAGACGAGAAATTGATATACAAGATAATTTATTATTTCGGCATTTTTGCTCTTCTACTACTTCAGTTATTTGTAATGTGTTTTACCTTAGCTGAAGTGATATTTACCAATAAGGGATTTATAGAGGGTTCAGTAAACATCTTAATATTTGGTAACAATCTATTCGATTAAAAGAGACATACTATATAATTAAAGTTTAATTTGTTATAGTATTATATGTGTCTACGATATGCCGCATGTTTTATTTTAACATTTATGGATACAAAATCAGGAATATTATCAATAAAATAAACGACGTTTTCAAGTTGGATACAGAATCGGAAACCTTTAATTACAGTATGATTGGGTATGTGAGAGCTGGAAGAATATTCTCTATCGCTTGGTTTACTCAAGGAACATTTACTTGTATCCTGACAATAATAGCGCCAGTATTCTCAACTTCTCAGTATTTTTAAAAAGACACCGTTTCCATACAAATAAAATCTGAACATTTATAATTTCAGAGACGTACCGATTCCATCATATTTTCCATTTGAATGGAAAAAGTCGCCAATTTTCGAGATAATATTTTTATTGCAATTCGTTAGTATGATGTATATGTGCGCTTATCTGACTATTTTCGACGGACTATATGGTAGCATTAGTTTGCTGATAGCCGGACAGTTTCATTTAATAGGTATTAAGTTCAAGAACATTGTTTACACGAGTCTTATTGCAAGTGGAATCGAAGAAGAAGAGGTAATACATTTTTCCAAGGACTTTAACACCAACGATTCGATTGCTACACGAAAGTAAATTTGTGTTAACAATAGTTAGATGCGTTTGCTAATACTAACGTTATATTCTTAGTTTAGCGTATAGGAATGATCGAAGTTTGGGGACTGATCAATTGGTCGATCAAAAATATCTTGAAATTGTTATTCAGATGCAAACTAGCAAATTCAATGAAACCTTGAAATATTTATTTAAATCTTACGTTGAAGAGCATTTACGCGTATTAGAAGTTCTTAATTTGAACGAGGATTTCTTTTCGCCAATTATGCTAATTTTATTATTTTGGGCAATGTTTTATACAGTTTTCATAGCTTTCGTCATTACTGCTGTACGTACTTTTATTATCTGTGAAACGAACATAAATGATCATTTTTTTAGGGTAATATATTCGATCAATTTTATATTATCTCTTACTTATTTAATTGCTTAGTGCAATTATTCACTTGGAGTATTTTTGGGCAAATACTAAGTAATAAGGTGATTTATTTTATTTGTTGTGATTGTCTTATCAATTATCTGTGTACTTAAATTGCTTTAGGCGGAGAATATGGCAGATGCTTTCATCGAAATCCCGTGGTATTTGTTCAATAAGGAACAAATTAAATATTTTTCAATTATTTACTGTAAATTGTCGATACCGTTAAAACTAACTGCTGGATACCTTTTCGTAATGTCCTTGCAGAATTTTGTATCGGTAAGTTATATTATACGTTATATGGAGTTAGCTGAATTCTCTTATTCTAGGTAATTAGAACTGCGTTTACTTACATAACTGTTTTAAGGAAATTGTCAATTGAATAAAATTAATAACAATATGTATATGTGTAGTAATAGTAGTTGCATAAATTAGCACGAATTAAAAGTTGACTCATAGTTTTTAGGCACAAGCAATAAATTTGTTTCATTTTCCATGGATCGATTTTGGTGGATGCGCCAGTATAAATTTTAAATTATGTAATACATTCGTTCTTTATTTAAATCTATCTATTATTATCTGTTGATAAATCGAAATTTTGAATATTTTATAGACTAAGTAATTACATCTTAATTACCTCATAAAAGATAAAGTTTTAATTAACAATAAAATAGTGTTAATTAGTTAATTTGAAAACCAATTAAATATTTATCATTAAATTGTACTTCGGAACTTACATCATTAAAACTTTTCTCTCATCTAATATAGATTTATTTTTCGAAAGCCTCATCTTTATAGATTAATTTAACAATGAAAAACGATGAAATTATAAAATTATCCCTTCCAAAATTTTAAGTGTAATTAACCAACGAGCAATTGCTTTCAGTTTTCTGAAAGTAATGTCTCCAACTTCTTGGAGCCACTTTCACCTACATGACAGTTCAAAGAAAGTAGTAGCCAACGTTGAAATCACTACTTTACGATATTAATGCGAAGTGTGGCACTTTCCTTAAATCAACGAATCATTTACCGAAGATGCAATCTGGCAAATTAAAACTGTTTAAAAAAATGTAATTTACAACGTAGAAAAGTATAAGCATGGGAATTGGGATGGATTATGAGCAATCGTAATTCTAATAATAAATACAAACAGCTTATGTAATAAAAATACTTTAATGATTGCAGTAATATATTATTTGTACGTGTAATATTCAAATAACGCACTAATTAAAATGATAGATTATATAATAATAATAATAACAGTTCTTATTGCTAAAATAAACAATTTAAGTGTGATAAAAGAGTTGTTAATAAATTATTTATAATAATCCATTAAGTTACGATTAAATGTTAATACTTGAATCTGCAAAAGTCAGTCTAAAGCAATGTCTTAAGTACCTAGGAAGTTTAAATGTAAGGAATAAAATATAACTGCCAAAATTATTCGCTCGCTCTTTGGTAGTTTTTGCTTTGAAGGCTCTAATTTCGAATCAAATCGCGATTCTTTCTTTAATTGTAAATGTATTTGTCCAGATTCAGCCAACTGCAAGAGTAATCGATTTGCAAGTGTCCGTATTTGCTCAAACCGAAATTGTGCGGTTTATTTGGTGTTCTTATGTAATCGTAAATTGGCACGTTGTCGTCTTTCATATTGTAAACCACCAAATCGTCTCTATTGCCATCATCTATATCGTACCTGAAAAATAAAAAAAAGGTAAGAAAAAGTTTGAATTTCATCAGAAATAAAAACCATAAACACTCACATGGAATAATCTCCACACGAGAAATTCATGCTGCGATCTTTATAACGCGTCAACGGCATGTTTCTGGACGTATTACGTTCTTGCTGGTGGCCATAAGTCATTGACGTTCTTCTCATATTATTCACGTAAGGTATATTAGGCGTTAAACCTAGGAAATAGAATACGAAACGATTGATTAAAAAACGACGAAATAAACAAAACGTATAAAATTTCCCTATGATTCGTTTTACACGCGCAATTATTGTATTTTTTATATAATAAACTGATAAGTTGAATTTTTGCTAAAACTCCAACAAAATTCAAGTGTTTGCAATTTTCTTAGTAGATTCATTGTTTTATATTTCCATTAAGCACATCATCTCATTAAAATTCTTTTTAATCCGAGAGTATAATTTTCACACTTTAATAAAGAGAAATAAATATGCAAATAAAGTTTTAACCGTTTTTTATCCAAACGAAATATTGTAATTTAAATTTCCACAATGGCTTTTATTTTCTCATTACCTTCTCTCATTTCAATCGCCTAGTAGAAACAATGCTTCATGAATTTTGTTAATTTAAAATTAGCAATTAATGCTCGTCTGATAATTAGCGAAACGTAAATAGTGATAATTAAATGAAATGCTTAACCCTTAATAGTTATTAACAGTTATAAACTCTTCCTTTTTTGCCCATATGCCAAAAGTTGGCAGGCATTGTTCGTTCGACTGATTAATTATTTTTAATACGAAGGCGGTTTATCACCTTATACGGACTTATTATATGATTAATTCATTAATATGATGGTCACATAGACTGTGATTGCTTAATAAGAAAAAAGTTTTTTAACAACGGATATAACGTATTCAACACATATAAGTCATGCCAATTGTTTATTTGAAAGAAAATTTTAATTTTCAAAATAACGATGTGAAATATTGCACAAGATTCTTGCGGTGTTAAGAACCAAACTTTCCTTGAAATAGAATCATTAAGAACAGGTCATATAAAGTTGTGCACTATTGGTAAACGAATGGGTAGTTGAATTAATGTGTTCTTTACTATTTCTAATCGTAAGAGCGGATTAATTATAATCATTATTTCGGTTTTTCTATTTTTTGGTTTGTAAATAAAACTTCGTGCCCGTTAAAAGCGATGTTGTAGCACAGTGTGGCGGATATTGTTTCCCATTATTACTTGAATTAACAACCTTTACTGGTAAATGCACAATGTAATCATCATGATTATCTTACCATATGAATCTCTCGTTTAATTCCTCTTATCAAATTGCGCGATATTAAGTAATAATAATAGTGGTAGTAAGATGTTCCTCTTTATCATTATTTAATTCTCTGCGTTTCTTTTATTTTCAACATGATAGCCAGTAATTACATTTTACCTTTACGTTATAATAATTAGTTTCGTAAGCTAAATTTCGTTTGCTGCTCGTATACCTTAATAACAATTTAAAAATAAAGTTTTATACGCACAGAGGCATAATATCCTGTGACCGGATGCATAACGATAAATGTTAATTATTTAAATTTATGTTTCTCTTTTTAATTATGCTATTGGTAAAAGATTAAACATCGAGTGGAAACAGATTGATCATTAAATCATAGTGGCTCTACAGTTTCTCGTTACGAATATTTTAATGACACAGTTTTAAAGATTTCATGCGAATTGAGAACGGATTAAATTCAATATAATCGTTTTAAGAAAGATCATATAAATTATTAATAAGGTGAAATTGTCATTGAAGGATTATTATTCTTCGATGAGAAATGATTGTGTCTTAAGAATGCGTCAAATGTGATTAATTTAAACAATGAAATATGTATAACGTGCTGAATAAATTCAAATAAATTTTAATAGAACGCACATCGGGTACATTATCAAATGCTAAACTAAATATTTATGATTTGCGTATTATCGTTAAATAATATAAATTTATTTAAATCAAATCTTGTTTGATTTTTTTATTGCGTGTTTAAGTGTTACGTTTGGAATTTCGATTGAAGTCGAATTGAATTGACTTATTGTTCATTGGGGATTATTATGTAAATGGATTTTCTTATTTGCAACGCAATTTCTGACATGCAATTATAATAATAATCGATTTGATGAAACACTGAATTTTGTAATTATTTAATATTGTTTAATGCTCTCAATCGAAAGATAATATAAAAGAAGCAATTACATAATTTGCTTTTTCATAAGGAAATGAATAATTTCATATTTTACCTCATTAACATCCACTATTATACAATTAAGTTAGAAATAAAGAACGCTACATTTATTATTATTGCATAATAATTGTAACGGTGAACGTGTTTAGTATTTATCACCGTCTATTTATCGAATCTAATAAATTGGTTTTGCTGCTCGCAATATTAATACATGGCGATTATTATTAATTGTTAACTGTAAACCGTATTTTATAATCATATATAGGGGACTAGTGGGCACAATCTTATTGGAAAACGCTCACAGAGCATTCAATCTCAATTGGTATGGAAATAATATATTTTCACGGTTCATACGCAAAGTGTCCCCCTAATTAATATTGGTACATGAGCAAAGATCTTACAACAATTATTCTTAACCATTGCTCAATATAAATCGGGCGTAATAAAAGTACATGGGTACATACACACATCGTGCAAGACCTCTTTTATAAATTACATAAACATTTAAACGCCGATCGGCCGATAATTACGTAAGGGTCTCATTAAGTTACTCGATTCGCTGGTTTTGATGTCAATCAACGTTATATGTTCTTTTCTTCACGATTTTCTAAAATCTGATCTTAAGGTACGACGAGTTTCACTTCTAACGTAGAGAACAAACTTTCTTATTGACGATAATGCATCAAGAATTAAACATTAAGATTTTAACCTATTTTGTTAATAAACATTTACAGAGATTATTTATATAAGTGGACTTTCCATACACAAAAAGTTCGTAAAGATGTGTTTCGTCTTGTAGAGACGGAGAGAAACGCAGTAAATGCAACAATTTCGTTCCAGACAACATTAGAAAGCATAAAAGTCCTTTTACTTACGCATTTTAACTAGCCACTTTCCATCGCCAAACCGTATTCTTTTCGTATCATTAGATTTTCTACATGTGTAAGCAAGTTGTTTTATTATCGCGTTTATTAGCGAAATTAACGAGGTTTAATTAACTAAAATATTGAATAAATCCGTATCGCAAATTTTTTGCATTTTGTCGTTATTACTATTAGAATAGAAATTCTTTTACCAGTTGTTCTTTATGCATAACACACATATTAGCATATGTGGAATTTAGTTCATATATACCGAGTGATTTCCGTCGTGATTAATCTTTTCGTATTGGCATTAATTTATTGAAACATCCATTTTTAAATTTCTTAACCGTATTGTATTCTGAAACGGTATTTATCACTTGGCATGTCGTTAGTTCGTGGATTGCGTGGTTGATAAATTGGCCATAAAAGAAAACGTGCGACTTTTATGCAAATAAATCATACGAGTGCGTTATGCATAAAGCAGGTTGTGCTTTTCTTTCCATCTCTTTCGCTATTTTCCTCTTTTTTTCATGTCGGTCTAAATCATATTTAATATTACGTACGCATATGCATTTTATTATAATATTCATTGTTTCATAATTTATTCAAAGGAAACAAACAATAAACGCAGCATTAAATGAAATTTTAATAAGCAAGAAAAATGTTCTGCAAGTTCATTTAAATATTACCAATTTCCTTGATATTTTACTTCCTCTCCGACAGACACCAAAGGCGAAAATCACGTAATAACATTTGCAAATTAATTTTAATCGAATTGATTCGTTATGAAAAAAATATCTGATTGATGAAGCATTAAATCCCAACAAAAAGCTAATTCCTATTCTTACCATTACTTATTATTATAAAGTGTTAATTAATAAAATTATCTCCACTTCTTGTACAAATACATTAAGATTACTATTATATTAAAATATTAGAAAGCAAACGGTTTCGTTTGAATTTATTGAACGTGAAAATTAGAAAATTGTGTTGATTAATCATTTTTAAGGTCGTTCCGAATGTAATGCAAATTAAACAAGCGTTTAATTGCCTTTTAAATATTTTTATTTGCATTTCACTAATTACTAATTAGTCAAGGGTCAAGTTCAAAAGGATTTCTTTTTTTAATTTCTTCTGTAATAACTCTTCTCTTTGCAAATAGACTCTTGTATAATTTAATGTTTCTAACTCTTTAACATACCCAATTAAATCATCAGATCACCAAAGTGCAAACTGTATATTTATGCTTTTATGGATTTAAATCAAACAGTTGATGGATAGATTAAAGCTCATATTTGCACGTAATAGCAAAGCAAACCACCTAATTTGGATACACTTGGTGTATGTAGGCATCGACGTGAGGATTATTTTTAAATGTGTAATTACATAATTTCTTTTAAGGCCAATTGCTATAGAAAGATGGTAATTAATTGCAATGAGCGATTGCATAACGTTAATTTACGGTTTGAACGAAGATAAAAATCATCCTATTCTTTCGATTCACCTTCAACGAGCAACGATCAATGTGTCATTCAATGTAATTGCGCACGGAAGATAGATATGGATAGATCAACGAAACTCACCCGAATTACGTTTCTCGATTCTGATCGTCGTATCTCTTCTCGTCGTCCTACTAACATCCTCTGGTTCATCGTCGATATCGTCATCGATGGCGACATAGTTTCCAGAATTCGGTATCGATTCGAATCTTTTGGCGTTCACGACGCCGGGCGACACGTAATAGAAATTCGAATCGACCGGATACTCACTGGACGAACTTGCTTCCGATGATAACTCGGCCGAGTTCAATTGCTCCTTGATGTACGCGTAGTTCTCCAAATCCCACGGATCGATGTAATCCTTGGACGGCGTCGGATTTGCCAAAGATTCTTCGCTACCGAACGATATCGAATTCCAATATAAAGCGTCCGCAGACATGATTAATGATTGCGATCAATCTGTAAGAAGCAGCAACTTAAGGGAACAATCTTATACGTGACAAATGAAAACTTACACTTTTCGCGAAAAACAAAACTATGATAGATTAACATTAATTCGTTCGAGTGTATTATTACATTGTACGGTTAACCCTGGATCATTCAATAAGCGACACGGCGATTAATTGGATAAATACACCGACGGAATGGTCGGAATTAAGCGCGAGTACGCGCAAGAACTGCAAGAACGCTACTACTGCTAACTAACAAAACTTACTGCTGTTTAACTGCTATTGCGAGGAGAGAAAGTGACTTCGCCGATGTTACATCGGTTCTATTTAATGATTTAAAGTCGACAGAAAATAGAGAAAGAATAATAACAGTGAAATGGGTAGATTAAGATTCTTCTTGTTCTTCGTCTCATTTATTCATTCGTTTGCCACCATTCACCGCCGGATTATAGGCCAACAATAAAGTTTCTACCTTGAATTTTCACTTTGATATTTTTATAATGATAACGCGCATTAAATTAATTATTATTCAAATGATTTTCACTCGTTGATGAATTATAATAATAACGATATTCACTTAACTTAATCTTCATATACAACGCACGTATTATAATAATCATTCTATTGCATTCGTTTTTTTTCCCCTTTTTCTTTTATTAACGAAATTAATTACACTGAACTGAATTCGTTTTATTAGAAACTTAATTGCTCGTAAATAAAAGTAAAACTTGCCTTTAGGAAATAGGGTAGATAGATATCCGAGTATATCGATCGCCTTGATTTCTTTCTCTGTGCACAACAATTTATTTATCTCAATTCCAATTTCAAAAACGATATGTGTTACGTTCGATTCCTTATAACATACGAAAAAGTAAAGCGAAACTTTTGAGATATTTACGATTTTATATAAAATTATAAAAGGGAAACGGAAATTTTTCGTTTAATAAATAGCAAATGATTTTATTACCACAATTAAATCTAAAACTAGTGAAAGTACTAAGCATTTCATTCGAACGAAATGAAAATGTACGTTTTGTTTTCATAAATTAATTCTATTAAATTCATTTCATTGTACAAACGTTTCCTCGTGAAGCACAAAATTTTTTTAGCAATGGATAATATTATACTTTCGTTGGACTCGTTTGCGAGAAGGCAATCTTGAACGTTTTCAATTTCATTCGCAGTTATTTAAACTTTTAAAATAAATAAAGCGATATATGTATATACGTAGATTGGCAATAAAATTTTAAGATTTATTACACATTTTTCATTTAGAAAGTTCTCATGAGCTTACTGCACACGATAATGATATATCGAGCATTAGAACTAAAACTTATTTATTAATCCACTTATTTGAATGTTAGGCATGATTTTGATCGTTTTATATTGTTACAAAGTAAGCAAAAGTATGTTTCAATAAAATGTCTAGAAGCACAATAAAGTTATTATATTGTGCAATTTTTGTAGAAAATTAAGGAATCGATATAATGTATTTATAAATGTATTTCCTCATTTAAATATCCATGTACAGTAATGTATTAGGTTTTAATGAGAATTTATGCTTCAATGAGCGAATAAATGTAAAAAACCGAAAATTAGTGTTGACTTATCGATGTATTCCTACGCTCCACGCGTTTCTTTGGTTCTTCGTCCACTTTCCGGTTCATATCGATGCCCAATATTTCGTTGGCGAAATAATCAAAGTCGATAGTCTAAATTTAGATGAAAATTAATCGTATTACAAGACGTGAGAAATGATTCGCACGAACCGGTGGCAAGTATTCGAAATTATCGATGACATTATAATTTTCGCCGATATTCAATAAGATCTGCAAACATTTCTGTATCGCAAGCACCCCGAACGATTCGCCTTAAAATGAAATCAATCGAAACAATCAAAACAACAGCTTAATCTCAGTTGCGTGCAAAAATGCCTCTGTTTGTGAGAACTTCGATTAAATGTTCCTTTTCGATTTCCGCTTTCGTTTCCGGCGCTTCGAGTTGCAACGCGAGAAACGCTTCCTTTAACATTTCCCTCGATATACCGTGCGTCGGTCTATGGTTCAAGTACAATTTCACGAATTCCACGAACGATATGGTGTCGGCAATCTCGAAATTGTAATCGAAATTTCGATATTTCGCATCGATGATTAACGTCTCCGTCTGAAAATGAGATCGTTAAAAATCGTGATTGAATTGAGCGTAAATTAACATTTAGTTTAACGAAAAATTTGCACCAACGTCGTATTCGCTAGGATAATAACCGCACGCTTTCATCAAGTCCGGTAGTTCGACGATTGGTATCGTATCGTTTACGATACGCGGCATGACGGTGTTCTCGCCTTGATGCAATATTTGCATGTAATAGAATAAATCTTTCATTTCGGAAAAGAGCCAGCCGGTTGATCCGCCCTCGATCAACGAATAAAACGGTTCCAATTCCGGCCCGCCGGCGGTCGATACGAAATCTGCAGCTCTATTTAACAAAACGAATCGTTTAATAACGGTCGAATCGAATTAGTCGAACGGCATTACTTCGGGTTGGTTCTTGAACAAAATATAACTCGTTCGTTTTCCCCGAACGAGAATAAGTATTTGCCGTTTTCGGATAAGCAGCAATCGCCCAACTTCTTCGGGTGGCTAATCATACCGATGTAATCGAAAGGACTGCCGTCGGTGGGTATCAATTGAAAACCGATGCAGCGGTTCGTCATGAAAACCAAATACTTCTTATCGGGCATAAACTATAAAAGGCAAAACGTAAAATAAAACCTGACGAATGATAGTTTAAACGAAAGAACTTACAGTTAGTTTCCTCACAGGATATTCCTGATAGCATCCATACGAAGGTCCTAATAAAACCCGTCGTATCATGAAATTCGAATCCGTTATGATTTTGTACTTATTCTACGTTCGATCGATGAGGGTAAATCATTAATGAGCAATTTTATAATTGAATCGCAGCGGATTACCTGATTGTCCGCCAAAAGAATGTAGTGCTCTCGACAACCTTCTTGAAGTGGATAGTAGACGAAACAATAAGGTATCGCGGATTGTTCGATACGTTCCCTGGACTCGATGTCCAAAATGCCCGTGCACCTTCGAAGAGAACATTTTGTGCAATTTTCACGTTCAACAATTGCGAAAATCAAACTAAATACTTAGCGTCAACATTATACTGAATAAGACAACGATCCTCGCCGATGGTGAGCAACTTCCATTTGGGCTTGTACGGCGAGAACATGATATCTTTGATTGGCTTGTAATGCGAACGGACTTTGCCGCATTGACGCCATTCGTCGTTTTCGTAATACAGACTAATGACGGTCATTTTCGAATCGTAATAAGCGGCGAACAGTTCGTCCGGCGAGAAGCAAATCTTCACCACGTTGTTCGACGTGATTTTCAACGGCTTTTGCGTCTCCTTCAGCAAAACCGAATCCAAGAACCATAGTTCGCCATTCGCTCTACCACACGCTAGCCTCAGAGCTGTAACATCAATCAACGTAGTCACGCGTGCAATTTTCTGTTTGCAAATTTACGATCGTACACTTTGGCGAGTACTTGATGCAAGTAACCGGTATCGGTTCGTTGTTCGAATCGTTGGGTAATACGTATTTGCTTACCAACTGATGGCTTATGTAATCGTACAAGCTGAGTTTGCCGCTCTTATAGCCAACGACCAAATAAGGGCTAGAAATTGGAGAAAGTTCTTATTTGCGAAAGGCAACGCAACGAATGTGCGAGCGAAGGAAGAAGTCGCAAAGCGGTCGCTCACCATTTGCAATGCGTATCGATGGCTGTAACGAACGAATCGTTGTTGCCCATAATTAATTTAATTTCCTTTATTGTCGGTTGAACGACATAAACGCTTCCATCTTCGGTCACTGCAAACAAAGTTAGTTAATAAGAATAATAGTTTTTCATTGGAATTAATCTACTTATAATAAACTCTTTCAAATTCAATGCCTTTGTTGACGATGTAGCATCCGACGGTAATTTAATCGCAATTTCATTCGAGAAATCCTCGTATCCAGTGTATTCGGACGAACGCGTGTAACTTTCATCTAACGAACCTAGACAATAACAGTTCTTTCAAACAAATGTTTCTCCCAAAGAAATCCGCAATAAATTTTTATCATTTACTAGTATCCACGTCGAAATCCTTAACGTTATAGTCGATATTAAGGGCCAGATTAAAGCTCAGCGAGATAATCGGGCAGATCTTAAAATCCGTTAACCAAAATAGCAACTTAACGGTCTTATCGAAGAATAGGATGCGACCCAAATCGTCACCGGTTACGATCATTCTGTAAAGTGAAATCATTGTAAAGTATTTCTGCACTAAGACAAATTAAACTCACTCCTCAGTCGAACGCATCACATTTAAGCTGCATTTCGTTATTCGTATTGTCTTTACGTAATATTTACTATTGTCCAGCGCCGCTTCTTCGAAATTTCTCACGTAAAGTGTATTACCGAAGACGAGAATGCATCCATCACGAGTCGATGCCATGCACTCGTGGCAGTTTTGCACGTAGGTGCAATCGGTAAAATGCGATTTTCCTTTCTTCATTGTCGGACAAGCCGTTTCGATCAACGATCCCTTTTCTTCGTTCTTTAACAATTAACTCAAATGATTTAAAGTAATGAATCGAATTAATAAAACTTCAGTCACCCAGAAAAAGAAAATGATTTGCTTCTCAAACGCTATCATGACGTGTTCTTGGCAATTCGGATGGTAACAAACGTTCTTACAAGCACCGACATCCGATTTGACTTCGAATACATCTATAAACGTTTTGGAGTATAGCTAGTCGTTGAATTTGAATATGCGAAATTTTACAATCCGGATCGTCTTTGCCATAAGTCCACAGCCAGAATAAGATCTTTATGTGATCGCTCAATAGGATGGTGATCAAATATTTTCCATTTGGGCTAATTGCGACGAAATTTGTATTGTAATTTTCTGGTTTATTGAAGATCGTGTGAATTGGAATACTAAAATCGTCAATCGTGAATACGAAACGCATTCATTTTCCATTCGTATTATTTACCATGTATTGGCATCCCAAATTATAATCGTGCTGTCTTCGCCGTTGTCCGCACTAACTATAAAGTTACCCATTCTTTCGGTGGATATCGACTGCAAGAGGTTCTTCTGAAAATTGCACGAAAACTGAATGAAAGCCGTACGAAACTTATCGTAATTGTAATACATGACCGTGCAAGAGTCGCATTGTGCCCATGTTATAATCGTAAATGACACCCATATTATCAGCCGCATATAAAACTACACCACGAAAGCGATTGCTTAGATTCACAACGGGTACTGATACGGTTATTCCAAAGCACCATTTTAAAGTCTAAAAAATTTAAATCAGCGATGGAAATTCTTAAAAGAACGAATCTTACGAATGGTTTCGCTTTTCTATCGCATAATACTCGTTTTCTATAAGCCAAATTGCGATCTTCGCTCAATATCGATAATTCGTCAAACAAATCCTCCTCTTCCTCTTCTTCCTCCGTAGACGATTTAATCGATTCGCGGGTCTCTTCGTCTTCTTCGCCCGCAATTGACGGTCCACACACACACGGAGTACAACTGCATTCTGAAAGAGTTTCGCTGTCTTGTTTTACTTCAGTGTCGGCTAAAATTTTCTTTAAAGTATCTTCATCCATTTGTGTGCAATTACTAGTTCAAAAATTAAAAAAGAAATATTTATATTTGTGGAATATTTTGATTATATACATTCATGTGTAGCTTTGCTATTCAAAATCGTTTCAGGAAGCTCATTTTGACACTTCAGTAGTTCAGGCAACCAAATATACCCTGAAAACATTTCAGTAGAAACCATTAAGTAAATAACAGGTTGTCAAGTTAGAAATTCTAACCTTGTAACTCGTTTACTTCTCGATCATAAAATTCATTTTAAAGTAACAAATTAATTTATAAAAACCATTTAAATTTAATTATTTATAAAAATGACGGCTTGCAGTGAGTTTATACGAACAGAATTTCCACACATAGACGATGATTTAAAGAGATACGTCGAAGGTAACATAAGAATTAGACATTGAAGGTACATGAACGGCTGTTTCAACAAAATTTTGCTTTAGATGTTCTGGAAAACGGTGCAGATGATTTTGAAAGTAGTGAGGAAGTATATGAAGCAGTTGGTGAGGTCCTACAAGAAGTTGCATATGATAAATCAGAAGAATATATTAGGTAGTGTTAACTTATTTCATAAAATTACATTACACATGTTAATGTTTATTATAGGACCATATGTAACAAGCTGTTGAAAATGATGAAGCCTGATAATGATTTAGACAACAATAAAAATGGCTTAAACAAGGTGTTGAATGCTCCAATACATCTGGGATCAATGGCAGCTAATTTGGAAAGTAATGTTGATGATATAAAAAGTATTTGGGTAGTTTCAAGGGATGAAACTTTGGTAATTGTTTTAGAAAGTAAAATGTTTGAAATCAATTTTTTCAATGTTTACATTTTAGAAAGTCGATGCCAGAAAGTTGGAAAAAGCAGAAGCAAAATTATTAGAAAAACAAGAGAAAAGATCAAAAGAATATGTAAAAGTACCAGTAACCTATAAACTAGATACAGCAACAGCCTCTCAAGTAAATTAATGTGTAATTGCAATATGATTTGATAAATAAATATTGTTTTTAGGTAACTAGTAAAAAGGAAAATAAATTGGAAGCCAAAGGTAATAATAGAACACAGGATATTCGAATTGAAAACTTTGATATTGCTTATGGTGATAGGTATTCATGAATCACAATATATTGCTGTATTCATTAAATAATAATTTGATATTCCAACTAGGATCTTATTACAAGGGGCTGACCTTATACTGGCTTTTGGTAGAAGGTATGGTTTAGTGGGAAGAAATGGATTAGGTAAGACCACACTCCTAAGAATGATCTCAAATGGCCAATTAAGAATACCATCACATATATCAATCTTACATGTAGAACAAGAAGTAAGTGTATTGGCTACCCTATCAATAAAACATGGGTGTGTTAATGCCTTTGTATAACTTTCTAGGTAACTGGTGATGAAACGTTGGCCATAGATAGTGTATTAGAATGTGATACAGTTAGGGCAAATTTGCTGACTAGGGAAAAAGAAATCAATGCAATTATAAATACTGGGTAATTAGATTTGAATGAGATATATATAATTATAATTTGCTATTTGCAATGTTAATAGGACTTCTAATAATGAACTGAATACAGAACTGTCATATATATATACACAGTTGCAAAATATTGAAGCTGACAAAGCACCAGCTAAAGCATCAATAATTCTAAATGGCTTAGGATTCACGTCAGATATGCAAAGCAGAGCAACAAAGACTTTTTCTGGTGGTTGGAGAATGCGATTAGCTCTAGCAAGGGCCTTATTCTCAAGGTAATTCATTAAGAAATTATTTGTTCAACTCATATCTTTTAATTCTAGGCCAGATTTATTACTACTTGATGAACCTACTAATATGTTGGATATTAAAGCAATCATTTGGTTAGAAAATTACCTACAGAATTGGCCTACAACATTGCTAGTCGTTTCTCACGACAGGAACTTTTTAGACAGTGTACCCACAGATATATTACATTTACACTCCCAAAGAATTGAATCATATAGAGGGAACTACGAACAATTTATCAAAACTAAAACTGAGAAGCATAAAAACCAACAACGGGAATTTGAAGCTCAGCAGCAACATAGAGCTCATGTGCAAGAGTTCATTGACAGATTTCGGTACAATGCTAATAGAGCTTCATCTGTTCAATCGAAAATTAAAATGCTTGAAAAACTGTTAGTTGTTAATGTATAATATCTGTTACATGTCATTCATTAAATTTTTCTTTTAGGCCTGAATTGAAGCCAGTGGAGAAGGAATTAGAAGTAGTATTGAAATTTCCGGAAACAGAATCTCTGTCACCGCCGATTTTGCAACTGAATGATGTTACTTTCAGATATGTTGAAAACAATATCATATTTAGTAACGTGAACCTTGGAGCTAATTTGGAATCAAGAATTTGCATAGTATAAACAAAAACAATTAAAATCGAATTTTATCATTAATGTTACTCCTTTATAGGTCGGTGATAACGGAGCCGGAAAGACTACATTACTTAAAATAATAATGGGAATATTAGCCCCTACAACTGGAATATGTCAAACCCATAGAAACTTAAAGTTTGGATATTTTAGCCAACACCATGTAGATCAATTAGATATGACTGTTAATTCGGTAGAGTTGTTGCAAAAAAGTTATCCTGGTAAGATGTCTTGATACAATTCAGAAGCTTACATTATTGGGAATTCGTCATTTTATAGGAAAGCCAGTTGAAGAATATAGAAGGCAGTTAGGTAGTTTTGGTGTCTCTGGTGATTTAGCTTTACAAACTGTTGGAAGTTTATCTGGAGGTCAAAAGTCCAGAGTTGCTTTTGCAAGAATGTGCATGGGCTGTCCTAATTTCCTCGTGCTCGACGAACCGACCAATCATTTGGATATAGAAACTATTGAAGCCCTTGGTAAAGCCATAAATAAATATAATGGCGGTGTTATTCTAGTATCCCACGACGAGAGATTGATCCGAATGGTTTGTAAAGAATTATGGGTTTGCGGTAATGGATCTGTGAAAAGTATAGAAGGCGGTTTTGATGAATATAGAAAAATTGTAGAGCAAGAGTTGGAAGCAAGTAACTCAAAATAACATTAACTATTTTTTAAACATGTGCCTCTTGTATAACATAGCAGTGAGATTATTTGTTCCCTGCTTTGATGTTTAAAACTTTAATAATAATGTAATATATATCAAGTGTATTCAATGATTTATTAAAGTGTTTATATTGCATCATTATGACCATTTTATATTTTGTTGCTAGATTTACATGTTATTTAGTTTAATATATTAAAGTAATAATTATATGCAATTCAAATACATAATTGTTGTTTGAGTTCATTTTTTGACAAATTAGCATTTTTTATAGAACGTTTTAATTAATATTATTGCTGATGAAGGTATTGCAAGACCTAATTAGAATAAAATAAAATTATTGTTCACTTAAAACTACGTAGTCGTTGATTGACAACGTGAACGAGATGTTTCTAAAATATATAACTGGTTTAGGAATATTGTTCATCCTGAGCTTAAGTTATGGAGAAGATACTATTGTTACGTTAAACGAAAAGAATCTTCTTAATACCGTCGATGATAATTTTATTAGTTTCACTGTTGATCCAGCAATTTTATTAACTGAATTGAACATAAGGTACCGTAAAAATTGTTTTCTTTAATACAATTTATGCCTATTTTCCTTTTAGTTCGAATTCTAAAAAATTAGCTCAGCACTTGAAACCAGCTTATATACGAATTGGTGGACCATCGACGCAATTCATTAAATATGTAGATGATAATAGTTTGACTACCAAATTTGATAATGAAACTATGACTTGGAGTATATCAAGACCGATGTGGGCTGTGATAAACGGATGGATACTGAATACGAATTTAACTTCCGTATTTTCTATTGGCGATAATATTGCATTAGATCAAAAGAGTTTACTTCAATTGTTAAATTACACTGATCAACTCAATATCAGTACATATTGGCATATTGATTACAGTAAGGTACGACTTCTTTTATTAACGGACAGTAACAGATAATTTTAATTGCAGGTTGTAATAATAAAAACGTGGAAGATTACTTCGCAGATCTTGCGTCTTTGCACAAGACGTTTCAAAGCTTTCCAAATAAAAGTAACACGTGGAAACTAATAGGTGGCGATTTGAGTAAATGTTTCTCCCAAGAAAACATTCAACATGTTGTGCAGAATTACGATAATATTACCGCAGCAATATTACTCGAGCCGTAAGAAAATCTTGTTCTTATCATTTGCCAAACTATCATTTATTAATTGCAGCTCAAATCAATCAATGGAAACAATGTTGAAAAGGAGGTTTTCCGCAACAGAAGTGCCCCTATGGATTACAGCACCAAAATATTTGAGTCCAATCGTATTTTCAGATGGTATATTATGGGCTAAACAAATTGGCGACGCTGCCGCACAAGGATATAAAGTTATATTCAGACAACCTAGAGTTAGAGAATTATTTTACATTTCACCTGTAAGCGAAAAAAAAAATTACTTCCTATAAAAGAAATATTTTTCTAATAGTTCTTTTTCAGATATATTGGATATCGTTGTTGCACAAACGCTTAATGGGTCCAAACGTTCTCGAAGTCAAGACGGCAGTATCATACAAAGATAAATTCTTGTATTCACATTGCAAGAAAGTAGAAACAGATCTGCAGTCCAACACATTAACATTTTTATTCATTAACAATGGTACTGCGGACGATTTCGTCTACTTGAACATATCTACAATACGCAATGTCAGCGTTGAAATCCAATCTTACATTTTAACGTCAACATCGGATATATCTAACGACGTATACCTAAACGGGAAAATGCTGTTATTCGAAGATTTGGACGAAGAAGAATCGTTCCTTAAGCCCAACGTAACAGCGAGTCCAATATCATCGATTCTAAAAATTAACTTACCGTCAAAGTCCGTTGGGTTCTTTGTACTGCCACAAGTATCGATGCCCGCTTGCAATAACTTGCATGCGCTTAAACACGCAACCGAAGACGATGATTTTAACTCATTTGATGTCTTATTATCCGCACGAATAGGCGATGCGGACAATAGCAAGCATTCAGTCTCATTAAACGATCTGCATAAATTAATGGTGAAGGAATTGGAAGCTGATGAATTATTTTATAAGAAAGCTATTCAGAAAAATCAAAACTTAATCGAGAATTGGAAAAAGTTGTTAATGGACCGCGTGCGTGATGTAAAATCCAAGAAATTGCCAAAAAATGATATTAAATTAGACAAACCGCAACAAGAGTTACGCATAGCAAATTCGAATAGAGTAAAATTGGCGGAGACAAATAAAATGACTCAGGACAGTAATAAAATCATTTTAGGTCGGAATAAAAATAATGAAAAGAAAAATGATTTCAAGAAGGCCCTTTTAAACGATTTAACCAGCGCAGAAGTTGAAAAAATATTGGAATCGCGTCAGAAAAATAAGGAATACGAAAGAATCAAATTGTCTAGTACAGAATTGGACGACATATTTTCCAGACTAGTTAAAAGATTAAAAAATAATGCCAATAAGAATAAGCGAGCAATCAATATGGATCTATTAAATATGCATACAAAAGATTCCTCAAATGAAGATATCAGTTTGAATAATAAATTCAAAGAATTAGGAAAAGAGTTAATACCAAAAATGAAAGCAAAGTCTGTCGACGAAAACAAGTCATTAAAAGGATCCCTTTCAACAAATGCGGCGGTGGCATCAACGAAAACAACAACAGAGAGAGTTAAAGACAACTCCAATGAAAATGAACGTTTGCAGTTTAAAACGGCTTTGAATAGTTTCGAATCGATTGAAGATAGTTTAGACGATCACGCTTTTTACGAGAAACTTGGTTTTACAGTAATTCAATCAAAACCATCTCCTAAAGAACTGTTTGAAGCAGATATTGATGATCTTCATAATGATAAGGAACTAGACGAAGATGTTCAAGCGTTTGTAAAGAAAAACAATAAAGACGGCCTTTTGAAGGTAAGTGAATGATATCACTTAATTTTATTACTAACAATATACTTTTTTAGTTGACCAGAAATAAGCAGAAATTCAATGATTTGATATTGCCGAAGTCGGAGGCGGGAATCGATGATTTTGATATGTTTGAGCATGATTTAGATCCCATATTTAAATACAAAAGAAGTCCTCGAAGTTTGGTCAAACGCATTCGACGAGATTCCATTTTAGATAAATTGAATATAAAACATGACAATATTCTTGAAAATTTACTTTCAAACAAAATACAGTTAAAACCATTTACTGAAGATGATCATCTATTGAAATTAAAGTCCATCTTAGAAGGTGACGTTATAGAAGACATCAAAGAAAAACTTCAGAATCATCGGGATAAGATTCAAGAACAGAATGAAGAGATATTGCAGAAAATCGAAGAAATAAAATCTCAAATACGTCTACCGCGATCGTTGAAGAATAATATGAATATTAAAAATGTCGATGAAAACACTAGAGAATGGTATAAATATAAACCTCAAAGAGCTTCTCATCAGGAATGGAAACCTGAACGCTTAATACTGAAAGGTAAACTGTTGCAGAAAAAGAAAACTGAAGCTAGGAAAAAGTTAAATGAACAACTTTTGCAACAGAAAGTGGTGCGACTTAAAAGAAGTGATTTAGATACGAGGGAAAATGAAATTGAATCAAATGAAAACTATATCAATATCAAAACAAACTCAATATTGAAGGATAAAAGTTATCCCAAGATGAACTATATTTCAAACGATGAAGGATTAAAGCAAAACCTAAAGAATTTTAAAATGAAAGCCTTAAATGAAAAAGAAGAGTTTGCTATAGAAAATGGCACTGCTATAAGCTCTGATGTTATATCATACGGCGATGATCCGGCTACTAATAGGACAGTGGAACAGTTACAGAGGATTAATGTAAATTTTAAACCATCTTTCTTCCAGAGAATGTTTGAAGTGGTTGCGGAATTTTTCAATGACATGGAGCAAAAGTTTTCTTATTACTTTCTGTCTTGATGCATTTTTTATAGTTTACTATTTAATTTTGTAACTTTTTATAATATTAATTGCAATAATAAATGATAACTTCTGGATTAATTATTAATATATATAATCTTTTTGCAGTTTGATATCCTTTGTTCCTACGGGCAAATATCTTTATAAAAAATACTTTACTTTTGTAAAAATGATTAATTTACTTAAATATGCGATTATAATTAATTATTAGCATCGCTATTTCCCCAATTTGAATTGTTTGAAGAGACAAATTAAATCCAAGTCACATCTCCTTTAGGTTATGCATTCCTGATACAAAGTTGTAATGAAATCGAGAAAATATTCAGTATTCGTATTAGGAAAACATGAACGTAAGAAGGTGGGAGAAATTCGGCTCGAAACGCGGTTAGTTATTCGACTCTCACCAACTACCTTTTTTAACTTATGTGTTCCTGATACTAACTTTTAAAATTTCGGTCGAAGATCGGGAGTCTTCGTATTAGGAAAACATGAACGCAAGAAGGTGGGAGAAATTCGGCTCGAAACGCGGTTAGTTATTCGACTCTCGCCAACTACCTTTTTTAACTTATGTGTTCCTGATACTAACTTTTAAAATTTCGGTCGAAGATCGGGAGTCTTCGTATTAGGAAAACATGAACGCAAGAAGGTGGGAGAAATTCGGCTCGAAACGCGGTTAGTTTTTCGACTCTCGCCAACTACCTTTTTTAACTTATGTGTTCCTGATACTAACTTTTAAAATTTCGGTCGAAGATCGGGAGTCTTCGTATTAGGAAAACATGAACGCAAGAAGGTGGGAGAAATTCGGCTCGAAACGCGGTTAGTTATTCGACTCTCGCCAACTACCTTTTTTAACTTATGTGTTCCTGATACTAACTTTTAAAATTTCGGTCGAAGATCGGGAGTCTTCGTATTAGGAAAACATGAACGCAAGAAGGTGGGAGAAATTCGGCTCGAAACGCGGTTAGTTTTTCGACTCTCGCCAACTACCTTTTTTAACTTATGTGTTCCTGATACTAACTTTTAAAATTTCGGTCGAAGATCGGGAGTCATCGTATTAGGAAAACATGAACGCAAGAAAATAGCAGAATTTGGATTTAAAAACTTTACGTAAGGGACGCATCGAAAAATAAAAAGATGTATTAAATATATTTTTGTATGTTTATTGATAAAATAATTAAATACAAAACATAATGATAATTTAACATTAAGTAAAATTTAAAGAGACGATTACATATAATTACTTGGTGGTTCACATTCGCAACTTTTATATATTTTCTTCCCTATTTTATTTCGCACCATTCCCTGATTCCATTTGCAACTAACACGTGGGAACGAATTTTCTCCAATTAAAAAAAACATTCTCGAGAACAATCTGCCGTAGTTTTTGTCCAGTATTAATTACTCAGGCAACAACAACATTATCCCGTCTGAATAATATGATTAGTATTGCCCATTTTCATTATTATATTTTGAAAATTTCGCTCCAAGTTACAGCGCCTTGCCTTTAGTTCGTTTGCTACAACTTCATTGTTTATTTTTTCAAATGTAAGAACCTGAAAATACAAAGAAAATGTTCTGATGTATGAATAATTATGGCTTGTAAATACTTTTATAATACAATTTTAAGTCAAGTATTTTCACCATGTGGTAATTACTTAATCGTTGGAGATAGATTTGGTCAAATCACAGTTGTAGAGTAAGTAAAAAAACACTTTAATCAATTTTAATATTAGCTATCCTATCTTTCAGTTTGGTAAAAGTAATAAATCCGGATACGGCCACATCTGCGAATAAAAAGCATTACATTAAGAATAGCTTTGTAATTTCAGAAGATGTTCAAATCAATTCATTATTATCAACGAAAAGCTTTTTGGTTATTGGAACTGTTGGTGAATTACTAGGCTATACATGGAAATCTATTAAGTCTATTGATGCTAAACCATCATGGAAAATTGATTTGCCTGATATTAAGGATTCGTTTGACAAAGCAGATGTTAACACCTTAATATATCAGAATGAAACTGAGTATATATATGCTGGTTGTGGAGATTCAAACATATATGTTTTTGATATACAAGATGGGAAATTAGTACAAACATTAAAAGGACACACAGATTATATACATTGCATTCATAATTTGTAAGTTATTTAGAATTCTGTGTTAAAATCTCATTAAAATTGTTTGTTTTAGTGGTAATGGCCTTGTTTCTGGTGGTGAAGACGGTCTTGTGAATATTTGGGACATTAGAAATAAAAATGTAGCAAATAAAATTGAGCCTTTTAAAAATTCTCAATTATCCAGACCAGAAATAGGTCAATGGATAGGTGCATTGGCTGTAAATGATGATTGGCTGGTAAGCACTTATATTTGACTGTAGTTTCCAATAATTACTACCTATTTTTCTTCAGGTTTGTGGTGGTGGACCAAGGCTATCATTATGGCATTTACGTACATTGAATAATTCAAAGATATTCCCCATTGATGATCAAGGTATACATGTAGCCAGTTTCTTTGAAGAGAGAGTATTGGCTGGAGGAAGAAGCAAATTTTTCTACCAAATTAACTATAATGGAGACATAATAACTGAAATACCTATATCATCTATAACTCTATACTCTGCAGCATTTCAACAAGCACCTTTTACTGCTTTATGTTTAGCTGGTTCAAGTCCAATGATTGATATATGTAGTAACTTCAATTACAAAGACCAAGTAATTACAATTAATTGCTAAAATGAAGAAAATATATTTTCCAATGTTCATTTTGGAATATTTTCAAAGGCATCTTTTATTATGTCCCAAAATAGAAGGCATAATGTTGTATGAGGTCCTAATCGAAAATATAAAGGTCCTAATCCTTTATAAAAAGCATATGGGCCTTCTGTTTTGTATACTTTCTGTATACAATCAAAAAATCCAGAATATAGTAATCCTTTCCCAGTTTTTTTGTTTACACCTAAAATAAATAATTATTGATTCCTCTTTCAAGTATGAAATTTTATTTACCTTGATTGTAAAGTCTCATTAATACCAAATCAAATGGTGTTACTATCACACTAATTGCTATACCACCAACCATTCCAGATACAAATGAATTGAAAAGTGGTGATTCTTCGAATACCTTAAACTTGCTCAGCCATAACTTTGTGTATGTGAAAGTAGATAATTGAGAAGCAGAACCTGCAAAAGCTCTTGGCACTGCTGCTGTAAAACCCCTATACAAGCCTCTTACCTAAACTGTTACATGTATATCAAAGAAAAACATCTACTAATTGACTTATAATTTACCCCTTCAGCCTTTATGATGTTGCTTAAAGCACTAAATGTTCCAACATGATCATGTTGATGGCCAACAACTATTGCCTTTGCAGATTGTGTTTGAAAATGGGTTTTGACTAGATAAAATGGATTTGCTAGTATGTGCCCAATGACACCGCCAGTTCCACTTATAAAAATCGTTTTGGAAAATACCAAATGTCCATGTTTATTAGTTGTATATCCTCTACGCGCGAAATAATCATAAAAACCTGAACAAAGGAATTCAAATTAATAACATTTAGGTAGTAGAATAATTTATTAAACGTACCTAATCGAGAGCCGTTCATAATCAATTGGACATAAGTAGCAGAAACCAATCCTTTTTGTAAAGCAAGTATTCCCTCATTTTTTACAATTACTTTGATTGATTGCAATGTGTTTTTATAATGCACCGGATGCGTTCCTTTCGCTTTTAATTCCCCTTGAAACTGAAGCCTGGTTTTCAGCACTTCCAAAGGATTCGTAAAGAATCCCGCACAACTCGCTGCTACTCCTCCAATAACAAATTCCATTTACTCAATTTAAATTATTACACTTGCATTTGCCATTTTTTAACTATTAGAATTAGATTGTAGGTTATTTAAACAACTTAATGTTTATTTATATCGTTGAAAGCGATCATTTTAAATCTGAAAATTAATGAATTTGTTACGTGAAGTATGACGCAAAAATTTAAGCAACGTGCGAAGTGGGTAGATAGATTGAGACTCTTTTGAAGGAAGCAAATAAAGATTAAAACTAATAAATTAAGAATCTCATAAAAGCATTCCTCCCTTTTTACAAATTCAAGTGATAATTTTTCAGCGATTAGTATTGATCTTTGTTCATGGCGGTTCGCGCTTTCAGTCGCAAATTACGTATCTGAAAGAATTCCAAATTGTTTATAATATTTCAGATTGTATAGCATTTTATTTCGCTGTTACTTAGTTTACTGCTAATTGAATGATAATTCGATTACGATCGAGATAGTCTGTAGATCAATCGTTTCAGATAATCTGACACGTGGTGCAGTTTGCTCTGAATAATTGCGAGAAATAACGCAAACATTTTACTTAAGGATTTAGTTCTTTTTTAAGTTTCAATAACAGCAAATTAATAAAGAATGAAAGCGATTGAAGAATGTTATAGTTTCTTCTTGAAATCATTCAAATTGTTTTTATCTTATTAAATCCGATCCACGTGTTAAAGAAACAAAATGTTCTACTTGATTATCATTACGATTAGATAATCAAATTGATTAGTGATCACCTTATATCGACAATAGAATGAGTGTACAGAGTATTAAAAAAGAGTAAAAGCCAACATTTTATTTAAACATTAATTGTTCTTTTTCGTTAAAGGTATATCCTTCTGTTTCGGTAATTGCTTCTGGCAACATTTCTTAATTATCAAGTATATCAGAAGACAAACTATTACGACGGGTGACATTACGACCAAAAATACGTCCAGCAAATAATATTCGTACCATTCTAAATCTAATGCATCCGATCTTAAATGATACGCTCCGTTGTGTCTCAGTACGTATTCTGTCCAATAAACTGCCTTTTCCAAAGGCGTTACTAATTGATCGTGAAATATTGCAGACCGCTTCTTAATATTAATGACATACCTAGAAAAAGCAACATGTGTAATTTACTGGATGAATTCGCGAATGGTACTGATTTACTTGGGATTCGTTAAAATTTCATTGATGGCCTTCGAGAAGCTCTCTTCGTTCACATCTTTGAAGTTCAACTTGATGCCGTAACCGTATTTCTCTGCCATTTGCATGTTGTAAAACTGATCGGCTAATATGGGAATGCCAACAATCGGTTTCGCGTGATAAACGGTTTCGAAGCTGCTCATCAGTCCACCGTGCGTAATGAACAATTTAATATTCGGATGTGCTGAAACGCAACAGGTTAATTAAATCGTAGTTAAACAGATGCCGATTGGTTACCCAAAATATCCTGCTGCGGACACCAACTGCATAATTTAACGTTACTGGGAAGCGTCTGTAAGGAATCGTCTTCAAACTTCCAGAGAACCCTCAACTTCAGTTTCGCAAACACGTTCAAAATTGCGGCCTTCTTCTCCTCGGGAAAGAATTTACTCTTAACGTTGCTGCCCATGCTGAAATAAATCGCACCGTCTTTCGCCTCGTCCAAATATTTCTGCATGTCCTCGGGTAATTTGCGTGGCTCTCTAACGTGTATCCCGCCAACTTCTTGTAGAATAGGTAGATGCGGCTTCACTTGGCTGATGCTTATATCCGAATTGAGGAATATTAACGACGTGTTCGCTATTAAATCCTCGACGTGCGGCGCGTCCGGGAAATATTTGTGTAGCAAGTAGTTTTGACGCGGTATGCTCTGGTAATACATTTTTATGATGCCAAAGTAGTGCAGGAACGTGTTCTCGACTCTTTGCATCAGCGTCATTTTATTGGCATTAAAGGAGGAGAAAACGTGCGGTATATAAGACGGATTGTCCGGATTTCGTACGAGTACGTTTAATGTTGGAGTACTGCCCACCGGATAGAATGTGATGCAGGGTGCCTTGTAGTGATGTTGAAAACCGCGAAAGGCTTCATTTAAAAATTGTTCCATTATTATCAAATCGAACGTCTCGTTCGATTTCAATAAATTTTGCACATTCGTACTGTTCAAAGTCATTTCGACATGCTCGTACATCAACTCGGTTAAATATTTCATATTTTCCATTGGACTTAGTTTTTCCATTTCGAACATATCCAGTTCTCTTGCTGAAACACGTTTGATAATTACACGCGTGCAGTGCGATTTAGCACGTAAACATACAATTGTTATAAACAATCAGTGAAAATAAGTTTTAAAATGCACATACTTGCCAATCTCCTAACATATTCATCTAATAGAATTGTACGATAGTTTTTGACTGGCGGCTGTTGATCGAAATAACTGATCATTGTAACTTCATGCCCTTTAGCCGCGAGTCCTTTCAGTAACGAGTTTCCCAATAGGAAATGACTGTGTGAAGCTGAATAGAATATTCCCAATATTTTAGCACTTTCGATGCTTTGCGTTAATATAACGCATAATAAGAGTATGACGTGACAGGTTTTCATCCTCAAAAATAATTGTTATAATAGCAGTTGATGTCGAATGAAAATGAGCGAGAACTGGAACTTTAATTAAAATGGTACAGATATTTATACTTTCCAATGGCAACCTCAGCGCAACGCTTGAAAATAACGAAATTCCTGATAATGGCTTATCGATATAATTCATTAATTTAACGCATCAGGTGCACATACAAATATTATTCAAATTGTATTTCGACAAATTAATCGAATTCAATATCAAATCCAGATAATTATTTTCAAATATCGTTAATTGCAGTTATTTACGTAGCAAATTGTGGATTTAGATTATTCATACACCAACTTATCAATAAATTTCTAATAGTTTTTTTCTGGAAAAATCTATTATCCTTATCATTAATCCGTTATTGTTCTTCAACAACCTGTTAATAAATTACAATTGATTCTATAAAGATGAGATTAAATCTAGTACAATGACGTAATTTTTATCAATATACGTCGATAAAATTCCGAAAAGATAACGAAACCACTTGCAATTAGTAATTTGTACCAAGTTACGTAATCGAAAAAAGAAGAAACAAATCACAAAATAAAAATGAGAAAAGGGCTTTAATTCATTATTAACTGCACACCTTTATTTGTTTCTATCATCAGAATTTATTTAAACTAAATATAATTTAATATTTTATTGAAGAAAAGAATAATTTAGACTATATCCTAAATAATAATATAATTATAATGAAACTTTTCGGTCGCTAAACTGCTACGTTGTTCATAAGAATTTTCAATAAATGTACATATTTCTACGTGCGTTTTTACGTATCCCGATTTAGCATAATCAATTTAAACGTTACTACTAAATAAGGAAAAAATCATCACATTCTTCGTAACCTGCAAAAGAAAATTCAATGAAAATTATTTAATTAAATTTCATTTGTTAATTTGTTTTTTATTTAATGTCTTTATTATTATTTGTTTTTAAATTATATAATATACAATTAATGAATTGCGATAAAACAAAAAGAAAGAATAAACCATAGCGGTAGCTTACTTAAAGTCTAACATAAACGGATTACCAAAACGTTTCTGTCGAAGAAGCTAAATAGAAAATTATATCGATAATATTTATTGATTACTTCGTCAGAAACGTTTACCATAATGTGTGCGAAATTCTAATTTAATTCCGTTAAAAAGAAAAACACCACATTATCATTTAAATAAAGTACTACATAATTATACAATTCTTATCATTACAAATGAAAGAAATAAACTTCGATACTCAAGCAAGCCACTATTAACAATGTCGTTCCAAAAATTTACGTAGAACATATTAAAGAGTCCAATTTTCAAAATTATTCCATTCTCGTAAGATTAATATAAAACATGAATTTTGTGTAAAAAAAGGGAGCAAATCAAATTTTGAAACGTATTGGAAAGACATTATTAAAAATGAAAATCAAAGAAAAATTGGATTTGCGAAACTGCATGATGATTTAGAAAGAAAACTGATTCCTTTTCACGGGCACTTAATGAACATTTATGAAGATGATGAGAATTAAGTCCTAGAACAACTCAATTAAGTAATTACAACTGGGTATAATAGACACGTGTTCAATATTTTCAGAATGATTGCTGTGAAATTATATGAATAGCGCATATTAAGTGGGATACATGGAACTATATCTTCAATTTAAAAAATCTCGCGTTTATAATTGATGTATACCAATTAAATTACACGCACATCGACAATAATTATCCTTATTACGATATATAAATTTGTTAAACACAAAATTACATTTTGGGAATAAACGAAAAAACAAACATTTCTTCATCTTCAATTAACTACAAGAGACAAAAAATTAAGCACGATCCACACAATTGAAGCACGATAGTAACAAACAGAAAAATTTGGCCAGTATGCTTAGCACGGTGGTGTAATCTTTGTGTAATTACATGTTTTCAAATTTTTAATATCATTATATTCAACAACGTTTTTTTAACTTTATAACAATATTCATTATAATTTCTCTCTTCATAATAACGACATTGATAGGAAGGCACGTCTCTCTTAAATCGAAATGCCTGATGTTTTCTGTACTTATACCATATTGTTACCATACAGTAATAATAATAATAATGGGGAGAAGAAAGAAATTTAAACTAAACCAATTACGAAAATAATCATTTGGACGTTATTTTAAACGTGACTAGTCTATTTTTGTGCGCTACTTAAAAATTATTATTTATATATCTAATGTATAGAGACTTGTATCATTTTTGTTCTTTACAAATGGAAGTATTTAAATTAATAAGAATTTACAAAAGAGAAATAGTGTACAAACACCCATAATATTAATTAAAAAAAAATAAATGTAAAGAAGTACACCTGGAGGCAGTAAATATATTAAGATGTATTTTTTTGTTTAAATTCAGTTCTATGTAATATAACAATATAATAAAATAATAATAATAATGAAATAATTGTTAAATATGATTGTATTATACAAATAATTATCGCCTATTAAAATTATAATGCTTAAATAGCAACTTCACTCACACCTAGAAATGAGAGAAGACTTTTGTACCGGAACAAAATTTCGTACTTGAGAAATAGATGAAAACCGAAATAAGTTTCATATACAAGGAGATGCTGAATCGTTTGGAAAAATCAAAGACAGAATGAACAAATACACGTTAGCGGAGTGAAGATTTATCACAATTTTGACCGTTGATATTTGTTGAATTTTTGTGATAGAAGACGTTTCGTTTCATGTTATGTTTCGTACATTTGCGCGCATCTTATCCGTTTGCTAATCCCTATAAAATGCAGCAGAAACTTGTCGGCTAACATAGGATACCGCGATCCACCGTTATGGGAGTTTTAGTTACAGACGAATGCGATAAATGTCGGCAGGTAGCCCCACATTGAGGACACAAATAGTTTGTAGCGTAAGTACGAACGGTCGGTTCTGCATAACTACCATTTATGTTCTCGTTGTTGTACGCTTTCTTCGTGACCTTCGGCTGTAATATAGGCGTCGATTTCGGTGTCGCTATCGTTTCCGTTTGGATTTGCGTTAACGCTTGGGGTATATGAACTTTTGTCGTTAACCATGGATGATCTAGTAATTCGTTGACTGTAGGCCGTTTTCTAAAAGCACAAAAAAAAACGAATGTTAGACTGGTACGTTGCTTGTTGAATCGTGATTTATAAAAGAAAAGGAATTGTGTCTAACGTATAACGTAAACGTTTGCACATACTTGGGGTCGACGACCAATACGGTTCTAATGAAATCAATGGCACAACTGGACACATCTTGAAAGTGCTCTTGTTCGAACGTTAAATTCCCCTTAGATATGTTAAGATATGTCTCCTGCTTATTATCGGCTCCAAATGGCGTGTATCCCGACAGCAACACGTATGCAAGTACGCCAACTGACCAAATGTCCGTGCTCAAACTGATCGGTTCGTAATTTAGGATTTCCGGTGCAACGTAATCGGGCGTACCTGAAAGCGAATCGCCAAATTAATTAATCGTGACAACGACAGTATAAAGGCAAAATGAAACTTTACCTAATATCGCGCGCACTTCTTTGCCAGGTTCCAACAATCTCGAAACACCGAAATCGCACAACTTTATGTCGTCGCAACTGTCCTCGATGGTGAGCAATAGGTTTTGTGGCTTCAGGTCGAGATGCGCGATGTTCTGTTCGTGTAAATGCGAGAGACCTTCGAGGATCTGTCTCATCGCCCGCTTCGCCTCGATCTCGTCGAGACATTGATCGCCGTCGAAGATTCGCTGTAGCTCGCCGCCAGCGGCAAGTTCCAATATTAGCACCATGTCCGAATTGGTTTCGTACACCTCGTACAATCGGACGACCCTCGAACTCGTCGTGCACTTGAGTAGTACGGCGATTTCGTGGTAAATTTCCGGCGTTTGATCGACGGCTCTGCGTCTCTTCTTAATGTACTTCGCTGCATATTGTATACCGGTCGATTTGTGCAATGCCTTGCGGACCGTGGCGAATTTTCCCCTGAAAAACGACGAGAAGAAGCAAAATCAATTAACGTCGTTTTGAACGTAATCGTTTCCATTAAAGGAAGAATACACGTCGTCGCTTCGGGAGTTTGTTTTCTTTCGTACACACACTCTTGCGAACGTGACACGTAGGATTATTCGCTTGTGTCGTTAAAATTGAAATTTAATTTCATCTCCGCAATAATGCGATTATTATTAAAATGATTAAAATGGAAATTGCAGTTGTTATTTAATATTATTAAAAGCGATGTGTGATTGAAGAATAATTGATAGTTGGCACGATAATCAAACGGTAACTTGGCTTGTAATGTCTTGGGAAAGTTGGTAACGTCAATTCGCAAAGGATGGGTTCTCCTCTTGTTATTATAAACTTTTGCTCGCTACATCGCCATTTATAGCATCTGCAATAATATCGACCAACACACACAAACGAATCTCGCTAATATTCCTCTTCCTCTTTATTTCCATCGTCGACTACATCCTCTATCAACCGTGGACTTTAAATATTCTTCATAACAGTACGATAACGGAATAGTAACAGTACGTTAAGTAGGGAAAAAATGACTTTCTTTTTTTATCATCATTTAATCATTCAATTACGTTCGTACACATGTATGAAATAACTATCAACTGCAATCGTTCGTTTTACGGGAAGATGTTCAGGGGATCCCAATATGTTCCGTACAACGAATATAGACAGCTTCCGGGGTTAAGATACTCGGATGAAAACACGTCGCGACCTTCTCTTGATCAGCAGGAGAAGAAGAAGAAGGAAAAAGAAAAGCGCTAGCCGTTACCGATTAAAAATAATGACCGAAGAACAAGCATCTGTTACCAAGGACGTTGAAGTTGTACTTATAAAATGGGTTTGATGGCATCGTGATTATGTACCAGAAACGACGTTTAAAAAACCTAAATGAGAATTTCTCCTCTGAATGAAATCATCTTAAATAAGTTCATCGCCGTAATTTTGATTATGATTTTCATAAATCTTTCCATTCATTGGAAATCATAAAATCCATTTATAACTATTATTAAACTTGATAAGATAACGCTGAAGTGTACTTCACAAGTCCCCTAGGTGCTCTCACCGTCACAGTAACATCATAAACTTGTTTTAAAATTAAAATGAATGCGAAAGATATGAATGATTCATGTTTATTCAAATTCATTTCAGTAATTTCAAGATTTCTTTTTTCCTTTCAACGTTGGAGATTCCGTTGAAGAGGATCTAAATAAGAGAAACGGAGCCAACGCATTGAAAAGTGTAAGAAAATGAAATTAAAAAAACTAATGGAATGTATGAATGTGCGTACTTCAACGAAATAAGAAAAATAGTAACTTCCTGTTACTTACTTAAAATGCATCTGGTTTTATTGAATTGCAATAGTGTTTGCGTGTGATGTAAGAAAGTGCTTTTTCATTAAGCCTCTTTTCTTTTGCTTTCGTTTCATGGTTATTTTATTAACAAGTTCAATGTGTATTATTTATTAGTATGTGCCGTATGTAGTTCTAATGATTTAGAAATGGATACAAGACTATTGTTTAAGAATTTCTCATTGTTAAATGGAATAACAATAAGAGCAGCAGCAGCAGCAAACAAGAAGTACAAACTGATTAATAATCCGGAAAAGAAGCAGTAGTTAGAAGAGAAAAAAAAAAGATAATAATTTCCATACGTAAAAAAAAACGATTGAAATAATAGTAAAATATTTACGGTGAATACAAATAACTTAAAGAAGAACAAAACTCAATGGAATAATAGAAAATAAAATTAACCGTTTATCCTATTATTGTTATTATTAACTGACTAACAATATGTCCATAATAAACTTAATAAAGAGAAATAAAGCGACAAGTATGGAAGTGTGTTATTATTATTTTTTTCTTGTATTATTATTTTATTGTTCCAATAATACTAGTTTATAATTAAATTTCGCGGATGAACGGTCTCTGGCTTTTCTTCTATCAAATCCACACATTAATTCTCCTAAGATATGCCAAAGAAATATGCTCAAATCCCATTTACGTTCGATGATAAACCACTAGCCATTTGTAAAATATTGCAAAGAACGAATGGAATTATTGTATGCATATAAATTATGAACGAACATAAATAATTTTATAGATTAAAGTATATCACACAGTTGGCAAAATTTATAATATCAACAATAATAAGCAAATAACTGTAGGTTTGACTCTTTTTTCTCCGCTTTCATTTTATTACGTTACGCGAATGCCTTTCTTACCAGTTACGTATTAGAAAATCAACTAACTTCCTATTTAGAAAACGCACAGAGGTCACCATTTCCTTTTGATAGGTTATTATGCATCTACGACGCAATTCTAAAATAAATATGTCACGAATTAAATACTTTTAATTACTGCAAAATTTTTGCACTAACTGCAAAAAACGCATTTTGGAACTCTTAAAGTGATTAATTATGGGAATAAACAATAAAGATCACTCAATTAGAGTTTAAATGTGAGTTTTACATTGAAACTCATTCAATTTTTGAGAATTTTTTTTCTTCTTAAATTTTTGCACTTTTATAGAAGGGTCCCCCCTTCTCTACTTTTGCATTTTTACACAAATTGCAATAAACTCATTTTGGAACTCTTAAAGTGATTAATTATGGGAAGAAACATTAAAGATCACTCAATTAGAGTTTAAATGTGAATTTTACGCTTTGGAATTAAAAAAAGAATGTTTTATGTAAAGATACAAATTTTATTCTCATTCGAAACTCTCACCACAATTTGCCAGCGTAACATTTTTAAATGGAAATGGTACTCGTTATGTAACGCAAATAAGTAGTGAAAATTAAAAAAAAACACACCGCTCTCAGGAACGATATTTCGTCTCTTATCAAATATTATTATTGCGAATTTTACGTAACATTTAAAGAGTATCGTTACATAATCCGACCAAACGAAGGAAGTGTCCAAATGAAAGTGAATAATAATATTTGCAAGTTATCGCGTTGCATTGTGTTTTGGTAAGTAAAATGTGTCGTGAAAGTGTGACCCTTCTTACAGAACACTTTATAGTTTAACCTTTAACCTCGTGACCACCTACTTACAATGAAATTTACCACTAACGATATTCATTGTGTTATTAAATAAATAAGCTTTGAACAACGCGAACAAGAACAACGGCGAAGAAGAGAGAGAAAACTTTTATAAAACGAATAACTCATGATTTAACATTTAATTAAATGTTGCACTCCAATATTAATTAATATAATTATTATTATTTTCTAAACAAAAAAGAAAGGAAACGAATTACAAAATAAATCACCTGGTAAAATGATAATTTGCTAAACAAGACACGTTCGTAATGAGCTAACAAAACGAATAATTTATATTATAATTAATTATTCGAAGATAAAATTAAAATAACCGCTTTTCAGTTGGAACTTTCTAACAACACAATTACAAATTACTAATTCCAATTATTCATCCTGCTCCCTAATTCTTCGGATGATATTATTGTGCTCGTGAACGTTGCACAGTTTAAAAATAAAATCATGGACCCGAGATGATGCTCTAAATATAAAATCGGAATCATTCTATATTATCATCGCACCGGATGTCTGTTTTATTTTCGCTTTTCTTTTCCCTCCATTTAAATGCAAAATCTTGCACCCCGAACGGTAATGATTTACTTTAATAACGACACGATAACTAATCTTATCACCGCTTTGTGCGCCGTTAGAACATGTGTGCATTAGCAAGTCGAAAAAGCGTTTTAACTAGGTTATCCACAAAGAGGTAATAAGTGCGCGATTATGGCTTACCATAATGAAATGGGTTTGGAAGCAAAGAAAGCGCGAAACGATAAAAAAAAGTGGAGCGGTAAAGCTGCTGAAGATACAGCCGGAAACTACAAGTTTGTTATCGAGTTTTTATTCCAACAACCCAAATGCAAAACATTATTGCTACTAATAAAGTTTTCTCATTGTTGTCGCAAAACGTAACGCTTCAAATGCAAATGTGTTCAATTTGAAACTATGTAAGTCTCCACTTTTTATTCTTCTTCGTAATGACACTGGATAAACATTTCGAAGCTCATTACCTCGCCCAATTATTTACCGTACGTCGACGGCACGTTGCCGCAGCATTACGTTTCTCCTCTCGCTTGTGTGTTCGTCAGGTATTTCGAGAGAGGAGCATACCTGATTTCCGGCCAAGAAAAGACCATTTTTAACGAATACACGGCGGAGAAAAGACAAACATAAACTATTTCAGTCAAGTATTTTAATCATTTCAGGATCGCCGCGAGACGAAGGAAACGAGGAATAAGGGAGACGGACGCAACGTTCTCGAGGCGAGAAGAGTCCAAAGCACACGCACATGGAAATATTATTATTACGTAAACCGTATGCCGTAAGAAATATTTCGTTAAGACGAACGCAACGAAAACAGTTTGGCGTGTTGAGATCGTGTTTACGTTCGGCACCTGACTCCATAACGCCGCACGCGGGAGTTCGCAAATAAATTGCAGAAGAATTTTCGCATCGTAAAGCCATCATCGAACGCGATCATAACACAATCGCGTCGTCGAACGTTCAATCGGCTAGATAAATAAACGAAAACGGCAAACACGCGGAAGCGTTTAAAGATTGATGCAAATTTGTTCCGGTAGAATTTACTTCACCTATCAATTCTCCGTTTCTACTTCGCTAGTTGAAACGCTTTGGATCCCGGAAGAGCAAATACTACACCGTACACATCTGAAGAGCAACAACAACAGCACCAGGTCAATGGCGGGTCATAGGGGTTACACATTGGGTTAGGTTCGTGACTCACGATTATAACTATACGAAGAGAAGAAGGGAACCTGCCTCCGGCTACCATGCAGCACTATTAAAAGGCAGCTCGTTGTGTGTGAAAAATGAAAATTTTCGCGTTTAAAGTACGAAAATGGGAATAAAAATATGCTCCGCGTCTTTTCTTTTTTCTAATTAATCTGCGCGCCGTTTGAATTGTGAGCGACCTTTTCACGCTTTCTCTTTGCTCACTTTTCAAGATTAATCTCGTTGTTTTCGCATTAACAAATCGCCTATTCGAATTGAGGAGATGGAAAACCGTGAAGCTGCGTTCAAAATTATTTTCTCGAATTAAATTATGCATTTGTTCGGGTGAAAGTGAGGAAAATAAACCGCCTTTTCCGTCATTCCAACGTTCATATCGTTTCGCGAAGCTTTCATATCGACGCGATCATTAGCAAAAATTGCTGCTAATTATTCTCGAGTATACCGAGTGCGAATTTAATTGGCATCAACACGTACCCCTTGATCCCGCCAACATCGATCCCGCACGCATTTTGTTGTTCTCGCTTACGAAATGAGGGCATACCAACCTAAATTCGAAACCTAACGTAAAATGCAGTGGATCAATTTGACGCTCGGCGTACAAGCGTTATTGACAGAAGAGGCAATTTAACGGTACAAATTGTGCGCTATCGGACCGATCGGAAGATCTTTCGTTTGCGTTTACGCCCGCTAAATGGTTATTATTCGAAAGCTCTGCGTCTTCCTTTGCATATTATCTTTTTATTAACGCCAATATCACGATCCTCGCATAATGCCAGTTATTGTTATTATATTACCGATTATTTGCCGTGGCTAAAGACGGCCCCCCATTTAGTTCGACGACCTTTGACATTCGTTCCACATTTCGCATCTCGAAACGAAGAGAAAAACCTATTCGAATCGAATTAGAACGCCTCGCAAACACAGTTATGTCAATGTTCTTGTGCACCTAATGATTTGTGCATGTACCACAAATCGTCCATATTTGGTCAGATCGCGGTCAGGGAGCAGCAGCGGCGAAGAGAAAAGCAGACGGAAACGAGAAATTCAAATTTCTCACGCTATTAATTTAGAATATCTCTCACAATCGACCATCTTTCCCCTCGTTTCTTGCGTTCTTTCTTTCATTTTTTTTTTCGTGTTCGCCTTAATTTAATTAAAGCCGAGTAATGGACGAGCCGTAGTAAATAAGCGTCGGGTTGAGTTCGGATGGGAGCCGATAATGACGAGAGAAACCGGGTTAACCGCCTCAAACGCTCATTGTCTCCGTATAGCTAAGAAAGAAACCGGAAGCGCCAACGTGGAAAACGACAACAAAAAAACGCGTGGATTTCGTGAACGAATCAACAAATAATGATATTCAACAGTCGCATAAAGTTTTCACCAGCGAAAACTGTTGCATATTAATAAATGAAAATGAATGGAAAGCGTCCGGAGTTTACGGAATTAACATAAACAAAAGTATCGTCGTCTCGTCGATTCCTTCTTTTCTCGGTTCGGCTCATCTCCGGTTTGAAATTGGTGAACGTCCAAAAGAATCGAATTAAAAATAAAGGGAAGCCGGCCGAACGTATATATATATATATATATATATATATATATATATATATATATATATATATATATATATATATATATATATATATATATATATATATGTCGTGTCGCATTCCATTCCGAAACGTCCCGTCAATTTTTATTCCGGGCCGGGGCACGGGTAACAACCGAAAATAATAAGAGACGGGGAACGACAGCGTAATAATAACGCGGCATCTCGTGAATGCAACTGGTAAACACGCGACGACGACGACGGCAACGACGTTCGTCGACGTCGGCGTGCGACGACAACGAAGACGCCTCACGCTGCCGCGACGCCTTATCGCGTCTAGACTTAGACACGCTCATTGAAGGGGCCCGTTGGCGCCGTTCGCCCACTACATCTTTAGAATTGTAATTCTTTTAACTCTCGTTTGGTTTCTTTTTTATTAATTTTTTTTTTGCCTCGTCTTTTAACGATTTTCACACTTTTCCTTTTTCTCTCGTTGGCCAATTTGACGATGATTTATTGGCACGTTAATTTGACGGTACGTTGAATGGTTCTCTCTCAATTAAAAATCCTTTCATTCGCTTCGTTAAGATACCGATCAAATTCCGTGTGAAATGAAGTAAAAAAAAAAGAATTTCTTTTCCAATGAAATTGAATGGAAATTTTTTGGCAAATCGCATACAAATGCACTGTAGAAGACATCCGGTAGATTAACAAAGTTTTGCGAATGTTAAGGCGAGGAAGAGGCGAAAATGTTTTCAAAGGTGTTCCCTGCAATCGTGATGATAGTTTCGCAATGCGAACTTTTACAATGGAAAACTAATGATATTAACGAGTATTATGGCGGAGAAACTAAATAATAAAAATATAATCCATTCTTTTTCCGTTTTGAATAAAAACTGGTATCGCCTAGTAAAACTACTTTTGCGATCAAAATCTTTCTCACTTTCATTATTATCATTATATTGTTGTTGTTGTTGTATGCATTTATAAAATGCAAAAATATCAGTTAAGCGGAATTTATAAGAAAATTGCGAGAGAAATAAAGTTAAACAGAGAGAAGATGTTCTCAATGTTAAGGTCAGTAAGGTCGTACTAAGAAATAACAATAATATGAATAAGAAATAATGATAATCGTACGAAGAAATTGTACGTAAGATCATAAAAGAGGATCGTGTACGTATCGCAACAATACGAATGAAAAGAATTATAATAATGATACTTAAAGAAAAAAGAATTGAATAGACAACAATGGGTAAAAGATGCGCCGTTTATTCCACGGAAAACGCCGTATGACGAACGTTCTTATCGGGCCATTAATACACTCGCCGAAGTAAAAAAGCACGAAACAAGAACGAGCGGATTCGCTTGCATTTTTCGAATGGAGCGAAAGAAGTACGTTTGGCTACGTTCCATGTCTAATAACTACTCAATTAGTGACTAATAATAAAAAAAATAATTTACACGTTAAATACCGAACAATCTTGAATCCTATTTTTATTGCACGCTTTCATTTTTCCTGTTTCTCTTTTCGTTCTCTCATTCGATTAAATTACATTGGCGCCACACTAATTCTTTCACAAAAACAGATTAAAGGAATGGGCTAGAGAATTAAAAAGGAGAGTGGAGATTAAATCGTTACCAAAAATAACATTATATAAAAGAAATAATAATACTAGTAGCAACAACAACAATAACAGCCGACAGTGACAACAACCGACAAGAACAACTTGTCCTCGTGTTATTTTAAAAACATTTGTCTTTACTAATAGGTTTCTTTGTCGAAACTTATAATGGCGAAACGACAAATTATTAATGCAGTTTATATAGCGAAAGAATGTGCCATTAAGCAGTCACGATAAATAAATAAATGCGTGCGTGTGCGTTTGCTATTATTTTTAGAATTAATTCGCAACCATACTTGAATTGACACCACCTAAAATCCATTGGAATTCCGAAATTCCATTGGTACAAAAAGTAAAATGGAAAAGGAGAGGCCCAACACTTGTGCTGGAGTCGTTTCATTTCATTTCTGAAAGTAGCCCCGATAAATCGCTTATTAATGAAAGCCAACTTATTCAAAGTTCGTCTATCAATCTAAATTTAATTGAAGAGCATTATAAATAGAGTTGATTAATTTTAAATGAGGCTCGCATTGAAAGTGCGTGCCTAAAAATAGCTCGTCTATTTTGATACAGGGCGAACGCAAAGTATTCACAGATTTTTCACATTAGGCACGCAACTGATATCAAAACGTCCAATTACTTGTGACAGGAAATAAATGAACGTTATGAGATGCGAAAGCTGCACTGCCACGAGTTGGCAAATATTAGTTTTGTCAAGTAGCTTTATTTTAAGTTGCACGCTGAAAGAGAAATATCGTCTTGCTTCATAAATTTGTGTCATTCGGTAATTGGTAACACTTATCACTAAATTCCGAGCGGCGGTGTAAAAAATAATAATTATGCTACCGTCATTAAGCACAATTGCTTATGGTGCAGTTAATAAATGGGTGTTATGACACAAATGTCGTGAGTGTCATAAAATAGCAAATATCAATTTTATCAACCTAGTTACTTTTATTTTTATAATTTTTTTCCTTTTCGAAATTTAATTACCAACTCGAGATAAACGGTCACCACGATTCTTGCACGCCAATTATTGAATTGTATTCAAACGAAAAGGAAATTAAAATGAAACGCATTAATAAATAATAATTGTTGACAAGAAGGTCAAAATATTAATGTGTAAAATAACTATTCTATAATAAATAAATTGCAATAGGACATTCATTTGAATAATATAATTATTGCCCTTGAAATTTCTGAAACCGCCGTACGTTTTCCTGGTTAATAATTAAGAATTTATGATTAATAAAAGGGCTCGTAACAGTCGCGACAATATCCTCTTATGTTGCAGGTCGTTGACGCAATTCATTTTACGAATTGCTTAAAATGACGCAAATCAACGATAATAATGATTTTTGCGAACGAATTTTTATTCATTTCCTCCTCCACTTGGACTTTTAAAAAACAACAGAGAAACGCGCATAAGCTCTTCAATTAATTGCAGAAATTAATTAGCGCAATTGAAATCGTTATTATTACTGTACTTGTCGTTGTTGTTGTTGAATCGAAAAGTGAAACTGAATGACTACTAAATAAAGTAACTTGCGCGAATTTTAATAAACCGAATCGACATATACAGCAATTTCTCGAACAACATCATCTTCCGTAATTGGTTTGACCGGCTACACAATGCAACAGTAGCAAAATCGTTTTTTTATAACTCATTCACTCGTTGGTCAAGTAGTGATGATTGAAGACGTTACTATTAAAATCTCGACGTGGACGGATCTTTTTCATTTGATTCTTCTTGGACTGTTAGATGGGAAGAACGAGCAAAACCTTTTTTGTTTGCTAAAATATCGCCAGCAAAAAAAAGTACCGATCGAAATGAAAAGGAAACGCGGCAGAAAGAAGTAAACGGTCATCGTCGTCGTCCTCTTCTACTGGTCGAATTAAACGAGTTCTTCTCATCTTATATAAAAGTGGAGTACGTGATTGCTGTTGCGCGAACTCACTACTGCATTCCGTTCGCATTTCATTCGCAAGCCGGTTAAAGGTGATGATGAGTCTTTTGATCTTTTACTTCAATTCATTAAGATGAAGAAGAAGAAGAAAAAAAAAACAAAGAGCGAAAAAAAAAGTTATTGAGCTACGTTAGAGGGAGTTACGAAGAACGTATTTCATTTTTCGAAATCAGTCTTTCCAGCAAAAATTTGGAAACTCATGCGCCTGAAAGGAGTTTGAAAAAAAAAGTAATATATAAATTTCAGAAATAATCCATAAAGGAAAATGGTTTTCTTTATAAAAATGTTTTCTCTAATATTTTCTCGTGGATCAGTTTTCGTTTGGTCGTTCTTTTCTCTCCACGTTCTTTCCTTAGCAATTTGATTTATCTAACAGGAAAATATTTACGGTTGTAAGCGCGTTTATTAAACGACAACACTTTAATGTGCATTTTGTACGGAATTAAACGGTCTGGAGTAAATAATAATAACGTGATGTTGTATCGGAGACAGATAGGATAGAGGAGGTTGGCCTGTTAGTCGTTGTTGTTGCTTCTATTCATTAATTCACACGAGACTTATTATCATCGTCATTAGATTCTGCGGTGCGCCTTATTGCCGCGAGAAGTCGACTAATTCTCGCTTATAATTACGAATTAAAATCGTTTGCCGAGTTGAAAGATGCTCAACTGAAGCGTTGGAGAAATATTTAAGTGCGTTTCATTTCGTCCTCTTGTTTGAGCGTGTTTTTTGTTGTTGTAATTTTCTCCGTTTCTTTCTCTTCATTTCTCTCGCATGTGCGGTGTAACTGATTTATAATCCTCATTAAATTTATTAGAAGCGAAAAACGTTAAAACTGGAACGTGTTTGCGGTGTGTTTGTCTATAGTGTGGACGAAGAGTATTTCAGGTATTTGGTACATTCAACTCTCCTGCTGCTCTTTTTTGGCGCAATAAATATAGAAAATTAAAACGTACGCACCGCAACTGCTATTGCCGCTACTACTATTACATGTTTTGCTATGCCCACAATTTAATTCTTTCCTCCTTTTTCCTCTCCTTCATCTACTAAGTCCTCTTCATTATCGTCACCATCGCATCGTCATCAACATCTTTTTCTACTTTATTATCGCGTGTAATATATTTGTCACAATCATGTTAACACTTTAATCAAAACGTTATTAATATATAGCCTATTTTGTTACCATTACTATTATTACGTTGCTTCACCATTTTTTCTCTCCTTCGCCCGGCTGAAAGTTTTTCATTTAATTTCGTTCCTCGCCGGCGTCTCGCATTGCGATAACTTGGAAACGAGTCGAATTAATATTATAATAAATATAAGCGTATAATTAAACCGTTGAAAAGTTTATTTGTCGGGATATGAGCCAGGACGTTGAAATTTAACGGTTCTTACATGACATTTTATTAATGTTACAATTATTTTCCATTCGTTACATATCGTGCGCTCGGGACGCGAAAATATTTTCGTAATAATAAATAATGCGAAATTAATGGTTTCCTCTTCGTACAGGAAAATATAACGTCCCACACCTAGACATTCCTCTTCCTATCCGATTTATTCTCGAGTTTACTTTCTTTTCCAATCCTACAAACATTTCCCTCGTAACTGTTTCTCCTTTATAAACCCCTTAAAGTTTAAACTACCGCTTCTCAAAGCGTAACTGCCAATTTAACCAATTTATAAACCTTTTATTATCACGTCGCTATATTCGAAATTATTTAACGGCAGTAACAATAATAACGACGCATTACGTGCGCCAGAGACGGGAACATCCTAAGGACATCCCCGGGAACGTAATAGCAACAAACAGCCGTTGGACGTCCTCTCTAACGAACGAGACGGCGCTATTGACCTCTCGGCATGACCTAGCCGCGGGGTAAGAATGCCACGATGATGATGATGATGAGGCGTGAGAAGGAAACACAACTTTCCTGAAGACCCGAAACCAAAACGGAACAAAAAGCGCGCGAGCAAATAAATAGCGAGGGTATCGAACTGTTCGCTCGAGAAAGGATTTTTTATTGTTGCTCGTAAAGAAAAGGGAAATGCTTTCTGTTCGGTTCTCTCGCGTTAAGTAAAATGACGTAGACGATAGCGTTGCACTGGATTAATTCGTCTTCAAAGCGTTTGCGATTGCATTAGAGCTGCGAAATCAATAAAATCTTGGAGAATGGTGGAGTGTGCGTAAACGTTGCCTCTTTAACTTTATCTTCGGCATCTGGACGAATGATCGAAAAAGAAACCACTCATTATATCGTCGGAGTGGATGATATTATTGTTAAGTAGATTTCTGTGTAAACAAATATTTCTCTTGTAAGGTATTTCTATTAGATATTGAAAAACAAAATCGAGAATAAACGGCCATTCCCATAAAAAGGCATTAGATATGCGCACTTGAACGATTTCAGTGCGATTGAATTTTAATTTTAAATAAAATGATGCGCAAGAGAGACGGAGAGAGCAATTGGTCGTTAATAATAATCATCCATCGTAATTAGAGAGCGAAATAGTATTTTGCTCTCTCTCTCTCTCTCTCTCTCTCTCGCCTTGCTTAAGAAATCTCTTAATCTTAATTTTAGAAAACCGAACAAATGCCATTTCATTAGGCCAAACTAAATTTAAACGCGCGAGGATCAAGAGAAAAATATTCCGAAATGAAAACAACAAATTTGAAACGATCTTTTAGATTTCTAAGCCCGCTCCTATTTATTTTACGTTTGGCCGGCAGCTTAAATTATTAAAGGAAAATATTTTAATTGATTTCATTTTGGAAAACACGTCGAACGATCGCACTATACAGGATGTTGCAGCGATTTTCAGCTTAGCTTTTGATAGTCTGCCGTAAAGCGTGGAGGATTAGCGTAAACATTCGAAGCATCTCGTTTTCTTTTTTTCATTTCTCACTTCTTGCATCAAATAAACCGTTTAATCGTCGAATTATCATAATAAAGTAATTAAATCGACTTTGCGAATTAGTTGCGTAATTTTTTGCCGTCGTCAACTAACGTTTTCACGAATCCGGCGATAAAGAAAAATACGCTTAATATTATTAATTCCAAGTGGAAACGGAATAAATTTTCTGGAGTCGTAATCTAAATAGCTGTATAAATAATAACTGTATGTTGAGTGTGTGATATATAGAAAGAAAAAGGATTTATTATTATTACTATCGCATTAGATATTGTCATATAAAGAAAAGAATGATAATAATAATAACGATCGTAAGGTTAGTGACCTTCAATTGCACTTAATTTCCGCCTTTAAAGCGTAATAAACAAGAATTTCTTAATACTTAATACCAATGATAATAGAGAAGTGACAGTATTAAAGTGTACGAACGAATTTTCGTTACCATCTTGTTTCGAATTGGTTTTGGACAACAAACATTCTTGTGCTCTCGTGCTTTAGCAATTATTACAATTGATTAGGCCGACAAGACGTTGCTAATACGAAGAAAGAAAGTAATTTGTTGTGCGCAAAAGGGATGAAAGAGAAGTGGGAAACGACTTGAATGAACGGGAACATTACTCCGGAGAAATGAATTCATTGCTAAACTATTTGCCATACGCATAAAATAGAATGATACTGGTAGCGTATAACTAATAATAGTGAGTTGAGTAAGCGATTCTCGAGTGGCGCCAATTGTTCGTCTCCGTACGTTCTTGAAATCGCGCCATTAGCATTTTTTCGCAGATCCATCATTTTCTTTTTGTTCCGTTTCCCTTTCTTAACGGCGCAGAAACCTACTCTTTTCACGTAGCAAAGCGAGAATCTAACGATGCTTACTCATCAATGTTCAAAGTAATGACAAATATTTCAATTCGAATTTCATTCTATGTAGGCATTTCGACGATACGTGCACGCACTTAATATGGCATTTATTCCTATATACGCATTGTCATGTCATTTGAAGTCCATAACGGAAATTATACGGGGCGAATCGGAAGAATCGTGCCCGGCCCGGTTAAACGACTTTGTAGGCGATTATAAATTTCATGCGAGCAAATATGCGAATGCATCGATTAGACGTCCGATTCGCGTCAATCTAATTCTCGTTCCTTCTTCGCATTCTTGTCACTTGTCAACAGCGTAATGACATCTCACTCGGTATACGCGTACGCGAATAAATATTCGCGTGGGGGAATCTCTCTTGATTTATGTCCCTTAAAGTATTCGCTGGCATGTGATACATGTAAAAACGTCCGCACTTTGTGTTGTCCGTCAAATGTAAAAGTAAACAAGTGTTCTTACCACTGAAAAAGCTCATTTAACACTTGCATTTGATGTGGAAAAGGTAAATGACATACACGGTTACTACACCGCTTTTTCACTTCATGCATCTGCATCCTTCTCCGCGTCGTCGTCATCGTCCTTTTCATTACGCATTCTTCACCTTTTCTTTTTTTTTTTCATTCTTTAATCTTATTTAGCCGTATTATTATATTAATATTTCAAATTCCAGCACAAGTACACAAACAGACGAAGCAGCGACAATTCGGGTACGACTACGAAGAAAATTTCGTCTCATTGTCTCTGTCTGTCTTCCCTCTTGTAAACGACTACATATTACCACTTACGTATTACTAGAAGTAGGCTAATGTCTCAAGAAATGGTCCTATTAATCATACTTAAATAAACTGAATATTAAGGACCGATTCGTTTATTTCCCCGTCTCTCTTGCTTTTTTCGTTCTTCAATCCGAGCCCGTGCCTAAAAATGCAAATAGTTGCATCTAACAGGCGACATTAGAAAGAGATTATTATTATTAAGCGAAGAATTTGTATCGGTAACCCAAATAACTTACTCTTGCTTGTTGACAATTAATTTCATTTAAATCTGTAACAACAGCAACAACGACCAGCAGCGACAGTAACAAGAACGCGTGCATTTCGAATTGAATTTTTCCATTCGCGAATCATTTTCAAATATTGCAATGCGCGAGAGCGAGAGATGAGAATGCGAAAAGTGTCGAAAGCTTTGCTTTAAATTCTAATCTAGTTAATAATAAATTGCAAGCTGCATAAAACCTTTTATACGTATTCTTGCTTTTAATAAATGAAACTATTTTCATGTTAATCAACGCATAAAGAAAATAAAAACGACGGTGCAAATTTGTTTCAAACTAATAAAAAGTTTATTGCTAAGGTATTCGCGTTAATTAGATATTTTACACATTATTTTATTACGGATTACAACGTGCAGTCGTCGTCGTCGTCAAAAATCCATTTCATAGTTGTTGTTTGTTATTAAAATTCCAAACGATGACAGCAACTTCTTCTGCTCCTTTGCTCTTTTCTCTCGCTTAGTTTCTCTCATTCGTTTTCGAAAACATTTTAAATGATTACAACTACTAATTGGTAGCCAAAAATATGTAAGGTAAACGAACACAAACTAAGACACGTAATGAGAAAAGAAGGCAAATTAGAAGAAGACGAGAAAAAAACGTTTACGGCGAAGAATGCAACTGCTATTGCCAAAAAAAAGGACCATCTAAAAATGAAAGGGAAAAGCGAGTTCGCATTTTCACATTCGATACGACGAATTTATATAACACATAAATATACGTGAATGTAGGTAACGATGATTATAAAGTTATCCAAATTTGAGAAATTACGCGAGAAAGATGTCAAAATCTCGCAACAGGAAGCAATAAACGTTGTCTGAATGTCATAAATCATATCGAAAAATTACTAGCTATATAATTGGCGTGGTTTTTTCTTTACAATAGACTCGTTCTTCCTGATTGCCAAATCGTTTCTTTTTTCTCTCTTCGCGCGCGGTAATAAAATCAATTTGCTAAAACAAGAAACAATCTATTACCTTTACAATTAATTTCGACTTAATCAATATTTAATCGCAAATCACTAATTGCGATTAGACTAATTAGCAACGATATTGTTGCTCAAAATTATAATTGCGTTTATTCGTAATTAGTTTTTGTCTGCGGATGGTTACACGAACGAAATATCGATTTCTAAACGATTAATTAACGGTAAAACGTTATCGAAAAGTTATCGTCGTAATCCAATGGCGAATATTTTAATCACGTACCCACACTTTTACTGAAACGTGATTAGAGATTGGAAGTCGCACGTTGAAAGCTATCTTAGCGCAAATATAAACATTAAGAGGCTTGCGTTTCGACGATTTATAAGCAATAAAATAATGGAATAAAGAAACTAATTGCGCTCGCACTAACATGCACACGCACATTTAACTCTAGCCGAAAATAAAAAGCGTTAATAAGACTGACGAAACGGTAAATTTCTCACGCTTAAATGTCCTTGTAGCGTTAGTTTTATGCACAAATCATGATTTTATGTCTTTCCTATCATTTTTCCTTTTTCGATTTGCGCACTAAAAAGCGGTGCATTTATCGGCAGGATTTGTTGGCGAACGTAGGAAATTGTAAGACCGTTATTAAAACGATATTATGAATTCTTTTTTCCTCATTACGTACGTTCGTTACATAACGGCCGATCGCGTAGTAAACGCATAAGAACGATTAATTTTTCTCATCAATTAGTAACTGAAATTGTCGGAATGAAAAATAAACGTTTAGCACAAGATACGAATGTTTGGTGAAAGGGAACGCAATCGGTTATGTAAAACTTCAAATGCTCTCTCTTGTATAACGAATCCAACCCTCATCATGTTGTTTTCGTTTATTTTAAATTTCAAAGCTTCATTGTCATTAATTAACGAAGAAGAAGGGAAAAATCGACGTAATTAGACGCTTTTGACCTCCCTCGCGCATGTATATGGGGCCTTATGCCCACATTATTGTCATAATAACAATAAGAGACAATAAAAATGTACTCATTTACTCGTGTGCAGCAACTAACTAACCAACCAACCAAGGAGTAATGTGTAATTCAATGCGTTACAACAACAGTAACGTCAAGTGTGTTTTATATCATAAAAAATCCATGGGAGAAAATGAAGATCAGCAAGAGGGACGGAGATAAAGATTGGGAGCCACCCACAGAGATTTTAGTTTTTTAAGTTTACCATAACATTGTCTCCGTTCTTTATTGTTATATCATCTCCTTAACATAATCACCAGCAGAAATAAATAATGAGGGACAGTATTAAGTTCTATTGCACACGTTGGAAATAAGATGAAGAGATAAACAAGAAATTAATGAAAGTCGATACAATTTTTTCTCCTTCGGGTCAAACGCAAGATTCTCGTGCATAAATTAAACCGATTAGATTGAGGATTTGCAAGGAAATGGGATATCTAACGTCGACGATTGCGTGCTGTTTAACGATTTGCACGTGCAAATTGATAATCGTGTAAGAAATTATTCAGCAAAAAAGTGTCAAGTTGGGTACTAATTCAAAAATTTTAAAAACTCATGCAATAAGTAAAACTTATAAAGTGACGTTGTGGATTGGAATTTTTTGGGCGAATCGTCACGTGAACTTGGTAGGCATTTCCTGCAAAATACGGTCCTTCACACTTATTCAGCGCGAGCGACTAACTCGAATGACTCAGGGCTCGTTTCATAAAAGAAAAACATTAATCCTCCATTCATAATCTTTGTTCTAGAAGCTTTTGTGCATTAAACCACTTAACGTATGTAAAGAAAAAATTAATCCCCCTCGTTACTGGCTCCAGATATGTTTCAGTAAACACTTGCCAGAAAGGTAATCGATCTTGACGTTATGATACAAGTCGTCGAGATTATTATATTCGCTCTTTCTTTTCTCCTTTTTTTTTGCCAATCAAATTAACAAATCCTCTTCGAAATCGAACTCGAACGAATTTCGATGCCGTCCATATTTGGCAGCGATCCGTCTCGTTTGTCGAAGACAAACAACTTCTAAGAATCCGTGAAAGGACACGAAATAGTTGACTGGTAGCTACGAGAAAGAGAGACCGGACGTCTTCGCGATTAAGGATGATGAAGTGATCGGTTATTTACAATTTCGTACGATCAACTAATTGGACGAATTAATGCAACATCGATCATTAATAACGAGCGAATCCCTAATTGATGATACGTTTTTCCCGTGTCTACTGTTCTAAGTTAGAGATAATTAAAATTCATTGATTTGTCCGACCGTAAAAATGCCAATGCGATATCGTTGAATTTATAAATATCATAAACTGTCTTCCACTCATTTATGGCCAATGTTATATAAAGTAGATACCTGTAGCTAATAATTTTTTTATGCAAATTAATGTTAAAATGGTAATGTAGCAGAAGAATTAAAAAAGTATAAGGTTGGATGAGGAGTAGAAGAGGAGACGACGTGACTTATGTCAATACTACGATTATTAAATTAGTTTGTTCTCTCTCTCTCTGTCTCTCTCCATTTTTCCAACCCACGTGTGCTTGAAAAGTAAAATAAAATAAAAATTAATGTATAATTCTAAACATAAATGGTAAACTGTAAAGGTACTTGTATGCGTTCGCATATATTTTCTTAACAATTAATTGAACATTGCATGGCAGTGCATAAGAAGAAAAAGAAGATGTAAATAAACAATCAACTTTTTTATTGTTATTACAGACTCTAGGAATTTATTATTTTAATAAATATAAAGCATGGAAACTGCTGGAAGTAAAAGCAAACAAAGCGGGTTAAGAGAGTACATTTAGAAGACGTATTTTTCTCTATTTTTCGAAATAAGCGCTTTATTAAATTTTATTATGGCCATGGGCGAGAGAAAGAAAGAGCAAAGATCCAGGATTTTATATATTATTTTATTAGAGACGATGGTAACTTGAGAATCTCGGGTTTTTATTAGAAAGCATTGGAAATCGCATTCTTAGCGATGATATATGCACAAAATGATCAACAAACATTGCTGTAGCGTTTTCTAAAGTTGGCAACGGCAATACCGATTATTGGGATTATAAAAGGACGAACGTTTGCACGTTAAACTACTGTCCGTACATTAACAGTATAAGGTTGGTAATTAATGTTCGAAATATCAATATTGCCAACCGCTCTCTTTTTTGTTCTAATGTTATTGCCAACTTCTATGAAACAATAAATCGAGACACAACAAATACGAGACCGTGTTAATAGGCGGCTAGCGAACGTAAAAAGACTTTTCCTTCGTGTTTTAATGGCGCAAGTGGTTTATTAAATTTTATAGCCGGCAAAGAAATTGACGATTTTATATTATTATTATTACGTACGTTTGGATTCTCTTTTTCTTTTCCTTCATTTAATAAAATTTAATTTTATTATTCCTCCTTTATTCATTGATGATTTTGCAAGAAGAAACTATACCGGCACTAATGACGACGATAATAAAATTTGATATGCTTGAAAATAAAATTTGATAAAAAAGATCAATCGACGAGCGAGAAAAACCAATTTCAATTTCGCATGCCACGTGTCGTTTTATATCTCGCTTTATGGCCATTTCCATTCCTAATTTGTCCTCACCATCGGCAATAAATTATTGAAAACTCAAACAATACGCGTAGGTGGCTGTGGATATTTTGATAAATTGAAGCAAAACTAATTTACATGATTATTTGCAATGGCAAAATTTGGATTTAGTTCAAAATTTTATTAAAAAAAATTGTTGTAATAATAACCTTGGTTTAATTGAAACGTTGATTAATAAACGGAGAAAGAGAGACACGCAAACTTCCTAATTTCGACATAACCGCAGTGTTCGGTGGTATTACGGACGTAAATCGTGGTATTTGTGCCAAAGGAACGAATAAGTGAAACGAACGAAAAGAGAGGAGATTTTCATCCGCGCATAAATTGTATTTTAATTATTTTCTCGTATTTTTTTCCGCTGGCTAAAGTTACATAAACCGTAGTTTTTTTTTGCTCGTCGTAATTTAATCTTTGGCCATACAAAAAATCGTTTGGAATTACGAAATTGCATTAAGAAAGTTGTCGTCGTCAGCGGACAAAGACGACGAATCGTTGCGCCTGCCGTGTATATTAATTTACGGTTTGATGATGATTTAGAGAGTAAAAGTGAGCACTCCGTTTCACTTTTTCTACATCGCCCATCGGAATTTATTACCATTCGCCTTTCGTCGCTTCGTTCCTTATTTCGTATTCCGTTTTAAGAGACGCAATAACCGAACGCGACACTAAATTATCATCTAATTACGAAATAATACACGAAAATGATCGCAGACCGTAAGGAAAAGTAACACGCGATGACTTCATAGTCTTACCACGATGCAAGAAGAGTGACGAAGAAACGGACTCAAAGAAAATGCGTTGCACCACTTATTCTCATCACTTTCGTCTAAAACGCATCATTCCTCGGTTTGCTTTTTTCAAGAATGCCTTCTTCATTACCTCAAAATTAATAACGAACTCTCGTCTCTCTTTCTTCGTCGAAATACCTATCACTTTCATCCGCATTCCACACTTTTTACGCCTACTAAATTTCATAAAACGCCACAACAAATTGTTATTAGAATAAAATTGTGCGGTATGTAAAATTATACGAATACACGCACGGAAAATAACGCACACATGCATGTGTTTATTATTACCATTACCACCATCGTCATTATTACACGTGTGTTTTGTAATACGTGTGAGAAACTCTTGCCTTCTTCTCCACCATCTTTTGCTCGTTCCTTTTCCTCGTCGCCTCATTTTCTTTGGTATCATCGTTAAGGTCATACAACCGGAAAACGATGTGCACCAGCACACACATATAACTCTCCTCTCTTCTCTCCTCTATACACACTTAATACGTACGATTTACAAAAATAAAACTCTTGCATTCCAGACGTAACGGCTCGCCGCTTTTACACTTGACATGAAAAATTACGTATTTACCATCGAAATTAACCCACCCTTCCTTTCATATATGTGGGTTTATAAATAAATCTAAAAGAAACGGACAAGAGAACCAAAGAGAGAGAGAGAGAGAGAGAGAGAGAGAGACAGGATGCCTCCTGTTTCATAACAATCAGATTTAGGAAGAGATTTTAAGGAAAATTGGTTTAAAGAATCTTCCAAGTCCTACTACAGGGTGAGCAGAAGTACTTTCATTTTCTTTAAGTTGGCAACACATTGCCGCAAGCTTATACTGACAAAATGCTGCTATCCCATTTTGCTTTCAGGTAGCAAACATTAAAATGTAGTAAAAAGTAGGAACAAAATGTTAAAATATAATGCTGTTAAAAAAAAGCAATTTCAATAGTGCCACATTAATAATGGGAAATACCCTAAAACAGTTCCAAATGAAAACCGTCATTTTAGATGTTGCAGTATTTTGCCAACTGTATTGGATGTATTAGAATCTTTTTATTGACGAAAAATAAGAACGTTCAAAGATACTGCGTAGATTTCGATTTAATTATTCAAGGCCGTAATCATTGAATTTGAAGCCAGACAATGAAATGGAGAAGAAATAATTTAATTAATCGTACTGTTTAAATGGCGTTGTTTTCGTTTATGGCAGCAATCACTTTTTCGTGGATGAAATCGTCCGCAAACAAATTACGAAAATTTTTATAAACGATTGTTCTTGTTTCGATAATTGCCGCATTTTTTATTATTGTTATTATTTAATCCGAACGTGCCTAAAAATTAAACCAAACGTTTAGGTTTCGTTTCTAAAGTATTTTTTATTGAGAGTAATTGATATGTTAGCAGTAATAAATTAAAGGAGAATGTGTAAATAGAATGAACCAAATAAACCATAATAGAATAAGAATTGTTATTGAAATTAAATTATAACCAATTCAAATTTTGAAACGACGGATAGCCGGCATAATTATTATTTAATAATTAATGGTATTACTAATGATAATAAATGGTGTTACGTGCCTAAATTTTATTCTGTATTTGGATTATTTTCGATTTCTTTTCAATTAATTCCTCAAACGTTATTGAATAATAGAAATTTAATGATTTGGTAATCGAACCCAAAGAAAACGTTACGTATTAATTTAGATTAGAATATTATTACTATTACGATTAAGGTCAATGTCTTTGAGTTTCATTTCGTACGACTTAAGAATTTTCCTGTTCGTTAATTTATTGTTATTATCCAAAATGACGAAGCAATTAAATCAGTTTGTCCTTAATAAATATCCCATTGATTTGCAATCGTTCATTATTGCCTCTGTGCGAATTCTACTTAATCACTCTTCTGTTCATTAAGAAAAAAAGGCAACACTTGCAATTAAATTACATAACGAATGGCACATATTTCGAAAAGAGGGAAAAATGTTAAACTTTAGAATTGAAAAGAAAAAAAGTTGCATAGTTTCATAGTTTAACAAGCTTTAATTTGCAGTGTTTAGCAACAGTTTTAACCTTTTCTTCTAAAAAATTACTTATTTCTTATAATTGCCATATCAATCTGCCTTTTTTTTTGTTCTCGTTCCCTCAATTTAAACTCTTTTCGCGATAGCATTTTATGACGAAACAGCAACATTAAGAATGGAGCGAAAATTGGTTCGTTGCAATACTAATTGCGTTAATTTATCTCTTACAATAAAACACAGTAAGAGAACTGCAAATAGAGCTCGTTATAATCGACTTGCACTATTAATTTGAAATGGTAAGTGTGCAAGGAAATAGAAAGGGAAAAATTCTCGTTCTTCGCATCCTCTAATCTAAAATCCAATTTATTGGCACGGCGAAAAAAGAACGAGACAGCAAAAAAAAAACGAATTAAAATCGAACGTAAACCGAGAGCGATTCATTTTGAAACGAGCGAAACGAATTTCAAATTGATTCGCTTGTCATTGCCATTAGAAATATTATTACATACCTTACTCATAATATTCGCAATTCGCGACTTAATGGTAATAATAATATCATCATCGAGTTATTTCTTAAGCGTAGGTGATCTTAAGTATCCAATTACTATTTATGTGTGTACACGTTGAACAATCGTTATGGCAAGCGAAAAAAAATCTGTATAAAGAAATATACCTAATTGTTATTAATTAATTTACAAAATAGGAAATTGTTATTAAACTAATGCTAACAAACAAGATAAATATTTGTTTAATTAATATTTAATTTAAAAAAACATTTTCTTGTTAATCGCAAAATGAGACGCAATACGGAGATTTTTTGCAAAAATTCAATCCATAAAATCACATTTGTTAACTAAATCCGATTGTGCGCCTGTTAATAATAATGATAATGCATGTTTCTGTTATTATTATTAATGTCCTCAATGGAATGTCGTGCATGTGTGTGTATGAATTTATTACTTTTATGAGAAATGCAATCGCAGAATTAATTTTTATTTTACATTTTTCCAATTGCAAATATTTTACGTCACATTATGGCTTCGATCAAGTAAATCAGGTTTCTCCTTTCCTTCACGATATTAATAATAATAATCGTCGTGATATTAACAATAACAATTATCATGTTCTCGCCTCCACGTCTCTTAACATTTAACACGAAACCCCGAAGGATATTGACATTTTTTTATTTAACGTTAGAACTCATTTTACGTATTAAGCGACTATAAATGTGGATTCGTGATGTTAGAAATCATATTTGCCACATTCCAAACTCGATGACATTTCAGAAAATTGCTAGAGAAATATGTATGTCAATCGACTACTTTTCCCTAACTAATCATTATTGATTACATCTATTTGAAATACAAGCGAATAATGGAGGAAATCGTTTCCTTATATGTCGCAGCTTTCAATTTTGTCAACAAATAGCATCCATTTTCACAATGCGCAAATAATTTTTGTGAAATCGAGCAATTTTCCTCTCTCTCTCACTCTCTCATTTTCTATCAATTGTTGACCCACTTTGCAGATTCTTATTGCCGCATCATGCAAATTATAAGAATTACTTCATGAAAACGAGCGTTTTATTGCACTTAATTAATCTCGTTTCTCGCAACGCTGATGGTCATTAATAATAATGGAAATATTGCAATTTCAATATTTATTTGCATGTCACGAGAGCGGCAAAAAGAAACGAAGAAGCGGCACTGATTAAAGGAAGAGCAATCGAAATGATCGAGGCAACAATGTTTAAGAGTGTCGTAACAATTTCGCACAAGCAACATTGATAACCCCAATAAAATTTAATCAGCGAATAGAGAAGATGCAGCTGTTCCAAATCGCGCGTTTCGCGTGTAAATATTTGTAATTTATTCGTTTATTTTGTTTAATAGCAAACAACTTCTTCAAGGACAAGGATACATTTTAATATTGCAAAAAAACATTCGATTTTTGTTATAATATCGAACGTTTACGATATCCTTACCATTACCATATGCAAATTATCTATTGTTCTTAGCTGAACGACTGACTAACGACCAAACAACGCTCATGCATTCGTCGACGATTCGAAAACGTATACTTTCGTTATTAATAGAATAATTAGAGAACACAAAAAACTAAATGACAATTATCTAATTTGTGATCGCCTTTAATCGTTGCGGTTGACCATCATCGTCGTCGAATAACGATAAAAGGATGCGCAATTTCTCGTTATAATTCTACAGCAAAGGAAACTGTACAATAACAATCTCGCCAATTAATGAAATTCAATTATGATTAATAATGGTAGTGAGGAACGCATATTGTGTACATACGTATAGTAGTTCGCTAGTTTGTGGACTTTAAACCGACGACAAATAACACGTTTTCTATTATAAAGTCTTATACGTCAAGGTTAGAAACGAGCAAAAACTTATTGCATCGACATGGCACATTGCATTCCTCTACTGTTTACCATTACAAACGAATCTTTGCAAATTTAATGGAAATTAACCTGCATAAAGAGAAAGAAAAAAAAAAGCTTTTATTAACAGAGATTTTCACTTCTTCGCGCATAAACAAAGTTAAGCCACAAAAAAAAAATGTAAATCCCAATTCTATTCTTTTTTCGCAAAAATATTACCTCAACAAATTTCATATGAAGTTGCTTGAAACGAAGAGTATCAATCACGTTTTCAAATAGAACGCAGTATTGCAAATTCCTATTATTACTAAACTCGAGAGTGCCAAGCCATTTAAATCAAGCACGTTAATAATAACGAATCTATTGTAAACCCATTAACGAAGATTAATTAGCAAGACGTACGTTAAATTGCAAATAAATCCATCAATTAAGTAAAGATGCAACTTTGTCTGTTTATTATTTTAGTTATTACTTAAGCAAATATTTGCAGTGTTATCTAATGTCGTTATGTCTAATGCCATGGGAAATAAACGGACATCTAGCGAAATGGTTCTATTCGTTCCACCTTTTATTAATACACGTTATCGCCGTTCCTTCTAATGCCGCAAATAAAAGTGCGAAAAAGATTGAATTTAATTCGATATGGTAATGAAAACGAATCGTCAATTTGTAAAGAGCGGATTTCTATATTTAGCGAGACAGAAATGCACGCAGGAATCCTATGATCAACATCATCATCATCATCGACAGATAGATACCGGTTTCACTTCTATTCTAATAATAAACCTGGATGATAACCGTAATAATAATAATCGTCATCATTTTGCAATTACGTTTTACGTAACCAAACCGATCGCTTTCTCGCCTCTTTCATTCTCCATCTGAACCTGAAATCGGCGAACACATCGTAGATTAGCCGTCGCATACCAATAACACTCGCATTCCGAACCGCTCGCGAAGACGCACCGAAAGCGAAGAGGAACGCGATGGAATAGAGGGAGAGTATTGGGATCGGATTAAACGAAAGAAGTGCGAGAGAAAAAGGACTCGGCGAGGCGACAAATGGTAGCGAAAGGGACGTCAAAGGACGAGCAGAATAACAGTCCCGAAGTGGGGAACAGTGTGTAGTATGCGCCAGACTAATTGCAGAGGAATTCGCCGCAAATAGCTGTCAACAAAAAAAGTCAACTGAAAGCGAGCGAGATAGGGCGAAGAAAAAAGAGTTATTCGTATAATGTAATAGCCGTTGTCGTATTTATAGATCCGTGGCTTCGTTGCCGTTGACGAGGATGCTGTTGCTGCAACGTCTTCTTTGCCCCTCTTCTTCGATTCGATAACACTCACTTAGGCTTAGATACGTCCGATCGCTAATTAGCCATTATCGGCCGCGCGGAAGACGTCGTTAGCCGATAGGTGGCGACCGTGACGGGAAGACGGGAATTGTTCACGTCCAAATGCGGGGCGAGCGAAATATCAATGCCAATCGTCGATATTAATAACGCTCGAGCTTGCATCAATCATTTTCTTTTCGCATAGTCAAAGCACATGCACACGCGAGGGAAATGCCAATTAACGTATTTACTCGCGAATAAGGCGCCGTCGATTATAAGACGCACCCCAATTTTTCTTGGTTAGAAATGGGAAAAAGTCAAAAACATTAATATAAAAAAAAGTTGTAAGAGCCACAATTAGCATAGTTTTATTAAAACTTCAAGGGAAAGTGGCAATTTTGTCCTAAAAACTCGTCGCCGAATATAAGACGCGCCCTGAATTCGGCGACAGCAAAATGTGAAAAAAGTTTGTTGCCATAATTTGATGGAATCTTCGATTGTATTAATATTGGAAATTATTTGGTAACCATTTTTATTAGGCGCCACATAACATTCACGCGTTTTAAAATTCGAATTTATCTAGTAATTTTATTACGCTTTCGCCAAACCAAAATGATAATGTAATCAACGGTCCATTAAGTACTATTTTACGAGCCTCATAATTATTACGATTGCCATTGTTATTGTTAGATCGTTTATAAGACGAAATCCCATTTAATAAAGTATTTTTTTGGACGCAAGCCAAAGAAGCGTCGCGTAGTCGAATGAACAAAATTCCACAAGTGGTTATTTAGAGGTACGTTAATAAATCTAATTTAAAGGTACACATCTAAATTAGATGCGGACTATTTAAAGTTCATCGAGGCAAAGATTATGCATAATAAACACACCGCGGAGACGACGACGGCTAGCTAAATAATTCATTTAATTGCAATTAAGTTTTTTTTTGCGCTCGGTCTTAATTATTTGTTAATTGTCGTCTATTCTTTTTTGCTAGTTTAAATCGAATTTAGCACAGGTCGCCGTTTCCTGCGAGTGGAATTCGCTTATTTTTTTATTTCTTTCGGTTCAATAAAGTTGATTTACTATCCAATTTCGATTATTAATAAGCTTAATTATTATTAGTATTATCTTTAAACTCTCGGACGAGATTTATTAACAGATCAGGATTTGTTATTGTAATTAATTTTTTTATGACCCGAGTCGATCGTTAAGGTTTGGTAAATTATCAAAATAACTGCCTGCTCCAGTTACAAATTTATTGCATCTTTCACGGATAAACAAAATTAAAGCCATCGAAATAAATTAGAGGTAAATTAATTGGAAAGGAAATACGATATTCGAGCAATTAAAAATCATTTTCCACAAACGATTTCCGCCGCATTATTTTCGGCTGCTTTGCATGCCATTAGCCTTCAAAAGTGCGAACAAAAATGAAATCATCCAAGTTCCTCGTTTGCCGCCGGTAATAATTTTCTCTCAAAAACCTTACGCCACATTTATAGAACGCATAATTTAATTGGTGCCTTATTATTAATATTATTATTATAGCGATTTCCGCATCGCATTATTATTGCTCTTCAGATATTCGCACAGACATTTCTGCATCGCCAAAATCAGATACCTACTCGTATTTCGCGGTTTTATTATTAAAACGAAACAGTTTCAGCCTTTGTGCAAATAGCGAAGAGTCATCCGTTTAAAATTAGATCAGATGCGTAACTATTTCTAATTTAATTGATTTCACCTTAATTTGTAAAAAAAAACAATTACGAACGCATGGGGGCAATGGGCGTGCAGATTATTATTGAATTATTTTTCAAATGGCGCTACCGCATACTATCAAACGGTAAGTACATTAAAAGGAGACCGATTACGGGATGATTCATCCCCGTCTCGCTCGTGCTTGTATAATAATTCCTTAAGGAAGCGCACACGGCCAAAATAAACACAAACAGATTTGCGCCGGCAGGAAAAGCAGGATGATTAATTTGATGAGACTCCATGTCTTCCCGCGAGTAATCGCAAGGTAAAATGTATTGTTATTATTAATCGTGACGCGGAGGGCCGAGCGAAATTTGATTAATGTTAATATTCAAATAAGTTCATTAAAACGGATTGAGACGGGAATATACGTAAATAAATATTAGTTTGTATGACCTCAATCGCTTCGATCGAGGCGAAAAATCGAATAGAGAATCATCAAACGATTCATCTTCAATCGGTCCTCCTCGCAATTAAATCGCAATCTAATTATATAAATCATATCGATCTAGTTCGTTCGGACGAGGAATTCTTGCGACTTCTTCGCTCTTCCTCCTCTCGTTAGAGAGTAAGCCGGTTTCGCTAAATATAAACCGGGCAAAAAGAATGTATTCTGTCAAATGTAAAATGAAAATTGCTCTTGAATAATCGTCGACTACAATGTTTCCTTTGCACTTAAACGAGTTGCTGGCATTTTTGCGACATTTATAATAATAATAAGTGGTGGTAGTTAGTATTCTAGTTAGACCGCCCAAGTATAAAGATAAACGTCAATTTCTAACAATTTATGAAAGTATGCATATAATAATAATTTCTGTGTGTGTACGTTGGCAGAACTTGCGAAGAAAGAAATAAGTAAATCCAAACAAAGTATTGGACAAAAATCGAGCACGAGTGTTAAAATAAGTTCAAGAAAACTCGAGGAAAACTTATCGTCTTACTCTGTCTGGCCGAGTTATTTTCCTGCGATGGAATTACATCTGGTGCTTACCTGAAACAAAGAACAAAAGTTAATTGAGGAAAAAGAAGATGTATGGACTGGCAACAAAAGAAATCATTAAGCTTCCTGACCTTTAAAGTCGCATGAATTGTTTGTCATCGTTTTATTTTTCTCAATTTCGATTTGTATGATACTTTAAACGATTTATAAATTGCGCGAAACAAGAAACGATTGCCCTTAGCGAAGAAGAAGATTGGGATCCTATTGGCGCCACAAAAACCAAGACTTTCAGGTTTCGACTTCCTTATTTCTTCTCGCTTCCTTCATAGGCGAATCGTAATAACGAAAAAGTGATTTTTAATTATTTCCTTAATAAATTTCACGCAATAATAAAAACTCCGATTAATAATTTCTTTCGAATACAACAATACAAGCAACAATAATAATAAGAATAAATTTTAAACGAAACCTTGTCTGCATTGCTTCGTAGATAATGAAGAATACGACAACAAAAGGCTTATACAGGAATTGTTAATCGTTTTCAATTACTTTTTTCTCTCGCCAGGAATCACTTAACGTTTCATTAAACGACCCATCCATATGGAACGATTTTGTAATAGCGTTTATTAATAAGAAGTGAAAAAGTTCGAAGTCAACGAATTGATGTAGAAAGTGAAAACGATTTCCACAATGATCGTCGAAATTTATACGGAGAAATGAAATTAAACGGTTCTTCAGGTCTTTTTTTTTATATAAAATATTTATTTCCAACTTTGTTGACTTTTATTTAATTAATTTAATGGAACGAGTTAAAAAAACGGGATAAACGTAAAACGATTAATTCCTATCAAAGTGGAATTCGAGTTGAAATGGCACGAAGAGCAGCAGCAACATCGACGTGCAAGAGATATAAATATGCAAGGGCAAGGTCGACACCCACATATATTATATTACTTACTTCTTTAACGACCGTCTTAACTTGACTTCGTACTCAGGAGAAGAGTTTTTCTTCTTAATCTATTCATTTTACTGCCCAAAGAATTTTAATAGTTATTACATATTACGTACTTAACGGAGAGTTTATGTGCAGACGAGATAACTCATCCGCGATTTCATTTTCTCTCTTTCGCTCCTTTTGCCACTTCTTTTTGCTCGCTCTCTCGGTCTATTAAAAACGAACGAGAACGTGACGGACCAAACATATAAAAAAATGTACATAAAGAAGCAAAAGCGAAATCCTGCAAGCACTTTCACTTCTCTCGACTCTTCGCTTTTTCTTCATGAATTTTTTCTAATTTCGTTCCCTTCCATCTCGGAGCACTTTTATTTATTCGAAACAATTTTCCAGTATGATTCCCCTCATTAAAATTCAATTAGCAACACACACAGAACCGTATCGATACGTGTACAAGTAATTCTTATACAACACACGTGCAGTGGAAAAGTAAATTAAAAAAAAAAAAAAGATGTTTACTTTAAAAACTCTTAAGAAAGTTAATAGCTTGAACTAACCTTCAGGTAACGGTACAGAAAGATTTACAAAAACAACGATGCAATTAAAAAAATTCGTAAGTGAACAAGCCGAAGAATATTAATGATGATTGACAATAATAATCTTTCCTTTTTCTAAATTTAATTACCCCTAGTACCACCAACGGCAATTAGTTTGCCGTTGAAAAAAAAATGAAAATTATTTATTTCATCGAGGAAAGAGATAACGATGGGGGAATAAACGTTTTGTTAAATGGAAAGAGTGGCAACAACGAAACCTTGTTATTTAATTTAAGAAGAAGAAAAAGGCAATCCATTTATTTCATTATGCTTATATATGGATAAATTAAGAATCGTTCAATTCCTTAATGCAATTATTATTACTACAACAACAACAAGAACAACATTCTTCGTAAACAGCGAACCGTAAAAAGAGATCACTTTCAGTGGAAGCTTTGCGAATAAAAATAAACTTCTGTTCGGTTTCTCGACGTCTCTGTCGCTAATTATCATCCACAACAATGAAGTAAAGTGATGCGATTTTAAAGTGCGAAATGCGTAAAATTTTAACTGTAATGCGAAGAACGATACCGAACGAAACGTATCGATTATTCTTGTAGGTTGCCAACAATTTGGCAAATCCGTGCAAAACTAATGAACTAATCTTTTGCTCCCGCAGAACGAAATTATTCTCAAGGGTTTTCCTTCGATAAAATTTTACGTCGGCAGTTGGGGCAAAACTCTTGACCTCACCCTGTAGATGCAGAGATAATGTTGATAATAATAAAAACAGACATCGTACGTTGGCATCATCGTCGTCATCATCATCATCATCAACAACAACGGCAGCATCGTAATAATAATAATATAAAATTCCGCTGCAACAAACCGGAACAAAAGAGCAATGCGCGTCCTTGCGTGAGTCAGAAGACCTTGTCGTGGTAACTAACTCTCATCCTCACACTTGTGCACAACCACTACGAAACCACGTTCCTCGTCCTTCTTCCACTCGCGACGATTATACAGGTATATTTCAAGAAAAAAAGGAAAAGAAGAAAGAGAGAGAGAGAGAGACGGACATGTATAACGTGTATTTGTTGAATTGTGAATGTCTTGTATTTTTACTTTTTTTTTAAACTACCACACATACAAATCCATATAGATGTGTGTGGTTTAAGGTCGAATAACACTTCAGGCGTATCGAACCGAACGAGAAGAAGAGAATACATACACGGTTACCAGCATTTCGAAAAAAAGTAACTAGAAAAGTGCACAAAAAGGCTGGTTGACTGTATAACAGAAAATAATAATGAGAAAGAAGAACGCCAATGGAATTGACCGAACAATGATGGTCGTGCGGAGTTGTTTAAGAAGAAAAGGAAAATCTATTATTACGCGCTCGTTATTCACTTATGCTTATTGAAAAAGGATAGTGAAAAATCGTAATAAGTCGAAGCCTTTTTATTAATTAATTAAATTGTAGGCTAAACGTTATAATTAGCAACGAGGCATAAAAGGAATGCCTCCAATTAATTTATTTATATCTGCCATACGTGCGTTTGTGTTTCTTTTTGCGCGATTCGTCAAAGGTTTTCCAAGTAATTACGTAATTGGCAACGGCATAATTATTTCTATTCGAATCATGATCGAATTTCTAAATTGGTATCGCTTTCGTTAGGAAGGAGGCAGAATCAGTCCATCAAATGGACGGATGTCGCCAAAAAGGTCCTTATAAGAGGGGACGAAACGAATGAATCGATATCTCTCCATCCTTTTCTCGTGCTATTGTTTTCTTCGTCCTTTTCCTCGCGATTTGTTTTGTGCAGCGTTTGAATATTAATTAAAGCGAAATAAATTAGTAATAAACTTCAGCGTTATGCTACACACACATAACACAAAAACCGGATGCATTTAACCACCGCGTGAATACATTAGAAATGACATAGACACGGTGTACTTATAAAGTACTCGAATTACATTAGAAAAAGTTTTCCTCCGCCGTCCATCTAAATCGGAGGCAGGAAACAATAACTATTATTATAAACTAAGACAAGAAGGAGGAATGGAAAAGACGACGAGTAGTTGTCGCCTTAAGCCATCGGATTCGAATTAGTTGATTTAACGTGAGAATTCTCCTTCATTTCTTTCTTTCCTTCGAGACCGATCCACTTTTAGCCGTAATGGAAGACAATAAAATGTCGTGTTAAATTCGAAGAGAAATGCTGCGCTGATGTGGCCAACGAGAGAAAACTGGGAAAGTGAGAGAGATTTCCAATCCGATAGTCCCTCTTTTAAATATCGGCTTCTCGTGTTTTTGTTGTTGTTGTTGTTGTTGGTAACGGAATATCATTTATATGTCTCCTTACCTTTTTAATAAAGTGAATTTATTAAAATCATTTTACCGCACCTTGTTCTGCGGGGCGTGAAACAGTACACTATTTTAACTACTTAACATTAATAATAATAATAATGATAATAGCATTTCAAAATGGGAAGCAAAAAAAAATTAAAATGTGACGACCTTGCCCGATGGATTGTTTTAATGGCAAGAAGTTTATAACATTTTCTGCTGTCGGTTCATTTATGTTTGTTTGTTGCATGAAAAAATAAGCATTTTCGTTTCCCTCGATTGATGCAAATCAAAATCTCGTGACACATTAATATGACTAGGGACCACTTGATTTGATTTAATTTTTCCTCTATTGCTTGAAATCTGCTTCATTTTAATTCATATATCCGTAATAAATAATGAAATTTATACACTGTTGCGTGGCTGTGTTTATGTCTAAGGAAGATTTGCATAATTTCCGTTATGTAGCATTGTGCTAATAAAATTTCTGTGGTTAATCTATTTGATAAGGATGCATGCGTTTCCGCTTTCGACTTATTCAGCTTAACTGGCGGAATACGTTTTATTTATTTTAAATTGGAAATAATTTAATATGTTTTTATGGGATTATTTATGAGGATGTGTATACGACGGAATAATGAATTTTTTATCGATTTTTAAATAAAGGTCAATGCTTGTTCTTGTAAACGACGTCCCATTATCCTCATCAAATTATTGCTCCTTTATTTCACTGGTTCAATCAATAGTAATAGCGCCCAATTGTATAACGATCATACCGAGTGTCAACGAACGATTGTATTGCAATTCATCTCGTCAGATTGGCACAGTTTGACGTAATTAAAAATGCTCAAGTCAAATGAAATTACGTAATTTCATCTCTTATGATTTTAACATTTTGGAAGGCGTGTTATCAATAGTTCAAGGCTGCCAAATCGGTTCCCTTCGATCGTTCAGCATGTATTCATTCAATCTTTGTATTTTCATTTTCTCTTAAGTTAATTAATTACAACCACTCGGCCGCAGCACGATGGTTGTTATTTAAAAAGAGAACAAACCAATTTATATTATAAATGGGAACAAAAGGATAAAACAATATGGTAATAAATCATTGTCAAAATATCGTCCAATAATAAATGTATATGTACGATATTAAAACGATTAAAAAGTAATAACGTAAGAAAGTGAATTGTAACCATATTCATATTTTAATGTTACCTTCCTAATAAATGTTTATGAATAATTTATAGTTAAACGCAATAATGAGAAGGAAATTTAAAAAATAAAATAAAATAAAACAGACGCCTTATCTAACCTTGATTTTGAACAAAGGGAACAACAATGCGAATTCCTTTTGTTAAATGGCATAAAAATAAATAAACGCTTTTCGTCTGATTTACATACGCTTTCAACGATGTTTAATGAAAATATTGTCGGTGAAAAGAGGATGTGGCTGAAAACGTAAATGAATCAAATGTTATCATTATAGCTTCAATCTTATCATTAGGAAAGGATGAGAAACGAATTAACAAATTTCATAATTAATATTACGTAAATATTCAAAAGCGATTTGATCGTTGCTGCCAACTTACTAACAGAAAACTTATTTGCTCTCCAGGTAATTTTATTTACGTTAGTACATCCAATTAGAGATGAGAAATAGGTTTCACGAATAAAGCAAACAAAATTTAAAAGGCATAAACGATTCCATTTGAATAAATACATTGGATCAAGTTTATTCTTAAGTGAAAAGATACTTTGCAAAAAATTCGAACGGAGCCTGGTTTATTTTTAATTCTAATTAAACTTTAATAATAAATTGAACGAAGATCTATTTCGAAACGAATTCTTTCCCATCCCATTACATAAAAGTCAGATTAAAAAAAGACCGATCTGTCGCTGTCGAGAGAATATCGCGTTACAATTTCACCTTGGTCTAGTTTCAATTGTGTGCAACTATTAGGATTATTATTACTATCATGTAATATTATTATTAATCCTTTGTATTTGTTTATTATTGTCGAAGAAAAAATTGCACGTTACGTAAATGAAAACAGTTTATGTATAATATTATAAAAAGAAAGCCACCCCCAGTTCTTGTATTTCTTTCTTAAAATTTATAGCCTTCGCTCTGTATAATGTTTCATTATAAAAGTGCGTAACGAAACGGTATTAAGCATCAACCTTAATTATTATTAACAATAAATTTTGAACGTATTTAGCATAAAGGAAAAATATATTATTTATGTTCTCTTCGTTTGTTAATAAGACTCGTAACTTTCCAGGTAGGTAGAGCAGTCGTAACGACTAAAAGTCACTTATATTTTATGCCTATGGATAATAATGCAGTGCAAAAGAAAGTAAATAAAAAAATTCGAAGGTAATAGCAACAAATAATAATAACAACAACAACAACTTTCTCTGTTCACAGCAGCGCTCGAATTAATCGTAAAAAGAAAATTTATTTATTATTTTTGGCAGTCATAAATAAATTGACGGAGATGCTGACGATGATAACGAGAAATTGGCACAAAACAAAATGTCAAACGCAGAAAAAGAAATCAATAAACCTACTTTAACAGTTCAGCGAAATGAAATTAATTTGATTTTAAAATCGAATTGCCAAAATGATTACAAGCGAATTAATTAATTGATACGATTGTATTTGTCATAGGTAAAATATTTAATAATCTTTCATTAATTCGTTTGTTTTTTTCCTAAATTAATTATCTGAGACAGAACGATGTCGATTGCTACTTTGGAATTTTGGTCACACACTTTAATGAATTGCTCTACTTTTTTCCTCCTTTGCTCGATTAAATATGCTTAATGCAAATTAAATCGCTTAATAGAATAGAAGAACACAAATAGTTACTTAAGAAAATATGTTAATTATTATTAAAAATAGGATGGTCAGCGGAAATATTTCATCGTCTTCTCTTATAGTCCACATGTCTTGCAGTCAATTAAAAATATTTGCCTTAATCGAATTATATAAGCCTTATTAACATTTTCCGATTATTATTATTCACGTCGATTTTTTTATAATTTCAAAACGATAGAACAGTTAATCTTTATTCTCTCAGCTACATTTGCAATTCCACTTTAATGCGGTTTTTACGTTCAGCATTAGACAGCATATTATTGACTCCTTTATTCTGTTACATTTCTTATACAATCGCGTGGACAGAAAAAACGAATAATAATGGATAATACAACAAGTATAGAGTTTATTTATGTAGAGAGAAAGGTCGCATTATAAATAAATGTATAATTTAATTAAATGTGAACGTGAATTCCACAGAAGGCAGTTGGGTTTTTATACAATGATTTACTTAATACAATTTCTCTCTCTCTCTCTCTCTCTCTGAAATCTTTTTCTTAAACGTAATCAATTATAAAATGTTATTTAAATTACGCCCATTTCCAATCATTATTATTCCTCGCTGCACAGTTATTTCATTTTAATTCTTTCCCCAAAGAAATTCATTCCTTCAAACGAAACGATCAAGAATCTTTATTTTTCGAGTCCAAGAAAAAAGGATTCCTCTTTTAATTACTCCCCTTATTACAGAACGAAATTAATAACGCCGATACAAAGGAGATGATTTAATTAATAACGACGTCCTTAATTATTTATCAACTTATTGGTCTTCTGGTTTAGCCACAAGAAGAAACAACAGCCATAAATCTTATTGTTTTTAATTATTTAATTTCACCTTTTTTGTAGTAATAATGATGTGAAGTAATTGTTGAAAAAGAGAGCGACTAAGCAACAGAAAAAGTAGCAGACCGAGAAAGAAGAGGCAAAAGAAATTGTTAATTAAACCGCTGGTGGATGAAAAAGTAACGAGATGAAAGAGGAGGATATGACTTTGCTATTCTTATAGCGTATATCGGACATATCAAAGGGGTTTTCATATAATTATTTAAATAAAGTGCTATTTAATGCACTTCATTCTTAATAATTAGTAGGGAATTTATTACGTTATACAGTCTCGATGGAAGTGGTCAGCAGGACTTCGAGGGTTTCGAACAAGAGAACTCAAATGACGCTAATTTATAATGATAAAATACTTTAAGAAATTATGGAGCAACAACGAATTGATCGATTTTTCTACTGGAAAATATAGATAAGAAAAGAAACTTTAGAAATCAATTATTACAAAGAATCCTCTTATATTAAGGGATGTCTTTTACGTCTGCGGATCATTATTCCTACACTGATCACTTTTTAAACAAAGCTACATACTTAAACATTTTAGCAACAATGTTTCGCATGCAAAATTCAGCTTTACAGCGCCAGTCAACTTTTTATCGTTTATATCTTAGCACGAGGAGAAACCAACTCATTAGATGTCTATTAAAATTGGGTTAGCAATTTGAAAGGGAGCCAATACAACTACTGTTTGTAGGCGATTTCATATACATTTCATTCTTTTTTGACACCATATAAAACTCATCGTCGACATCAATCTACTTGCGCAGTTTAAGGTCAATGTCATTCGTCTGTGTGAAGGCAACCATAAAAATGATCATTTTCTTATATTAAACAGCTTTTTATTTAATTTATTTCGTAGGGTCACGGCGATACAAGCTCGCTTCTTTCTTTGGGAAACTGAAGAAACATTCATCACTTTCATTTTTCTTCAATGAATCATAAATCAAAATAGAACAGAAATGAAAACAACATGTTGAATTTTAATAATTTAATTTTTACTTTTTTTTAAAAAAACGCTACATGTATGTAGGTATCATTTCAGCCGCTATCTTATCGGCTTATCCACAGTGTGAGAGTGCAAAAAAACACACGCATTTATTGTTTTTATGAAACGAAACGTTGAGCGAAAGTTGTAATAATTTGCACGTATTTTATTATAGACCCACGTCCACTTGATAGCGTTTAATATGTTAAATTTCTTTTTGTAAATTAGAAATTGATACGAAAGAAATTCGCAAAAATAAAGCACAAAGCGCCTTACGTGTTACACATTTCGCTAATAGCTGCAAGTTACCACGTCCAGGCTTTAAGATTTTTATGATTAATTGGCATAGTTTAACGAGTGGAACACCACAGGTGTGGGATGATGTGGTAAAATTTAATAAATTTTAATTACAGGTAATGGATATAAGGCAATAATATTTAATAACGAATAGAAAACGCGCTTGATTTATGAGGGGTTCGGAATAATAATAATCGCTTAATTGTTTATCGAAAAGTCTATTCGAATCGAAAGCAATTTATTATCACGTTGGTATTTAGTCGTGGTGGTGGATTTGCTCATTTGCAATTCCATTTCAACCGTGCGTTGAACTCTCTTGAGCCCATAATTACAATTTGGTTAAAATTTTAATAAATATAATCCCACATTGTTTTGTCTAACGTTCCAATCGTTTCAATTAGATCTGGGTCAGTTTCAATTTCATTTTTCCTCGCTGTATAATTATTACACATTCCTAAAAGGAACGTAAAATTACCAGTTCAAAATACGTGATTGAATGAGTAATTATCATCTTATCGCCATCGACTTTGATGATTAGCGAGACCTTTAATTGTCACATTAAATTTGCGATCGGAGATAAAACGCTCGGTGTCGCAATTTCGCAACAATTTCCCTCCCGTACGAGGAACTCGAACATAATTCAATAAATTACTCGTTTACGAAGTAAACGTTTCTTGATTAACTGATGTAAATAGTTCGAAGAAAGTCTCGTCGAAATGGCGTTTAAAAGTGACGAACCGATCTAAATTCGTTGCGCGAGCGAAAACGCGTAAATTTTTCAACAACATTTATTGAAACATCAATCATACGGAATAGAATCAAATTAGCAAGCGCAATGAGACGAACGAAAAGGAGAATTGGCAATAATTGGTCGTGAAACAGACAGCCTTCACTCAATTCGAAGATACCAATCGTCAGATTGCAAAGAGTTGAAACGTCGGAATGACGATAGCAGCAATATTGAAGATTTAAAAAAAGTAATAATATGATAGAACTGGGTTTCGTTCTGTAAGCAGTCTATGCTAATTTCTTGACAAATTAATAATAGCCGTTTTAAATGAATTATATAATGCGAGAGAGGCCGAGATTCCTAGATGGATATCTTTAAGACCGTCAAATTAACTTCTTGTAATCCGCTGTTAAATCATCATGACCAAACAAGTAGATGATGATGGAAGAAGAAAGATTTAACGAATAAATAAATAAATTTCAACAACAACGGCGAAGAGGAAAATAGGATGCGATACAATTTCTTTTTTTGTCATTATTCCTCCTAGTCTTTAACTTCCATTACATTGTCGACCTTGTTAAGCACTTTTTATAGAAAACACCGGGGAGTGTAGAGCAGTGTGTAGTTCGTTTGTTGTGGTAGTTCGATCTTTCGAGAATTGTATGTAAAATTGTCATATAACTGTTTTCAAGTTGATTTAATTATCTATTACGGAGCTTAAATCGTAACAAAGCGGTTGTCCTTCCAATCGATTTACAACTACTAAACAATCCATACAGGGAAGTGTTTCTCTGTCTCTCGCTCGTTGCGTCCAGTCAGTTTCTTTGAGTCGCCATTTACTTTTTGCTCATTTTTATTCCAATGCTCTCGTTTCTTTTATTGCCATTTCGCCATTCTACCATACAAATAATACACTCGTTTCGTATTTTGCAGAATTGTGATTCAGCATCGCGATACCACCCCACAACGGATTGTTAGTGAGCTTTTCCCTTTGCTGTGTTACTATTATTGCTCCTTGTTCCTTCGCCAGCATTTTATTTTCTAATTAGATGCACAACGATTTGTAGTGGTTCTTTTCGCAAAAAAAATTCGCCTGCCCAACAATCACATCATTAGCATAATTGGCTGACGAGTGTGTTAATGTCATTTGAATAATTCAAATGCTAAGAAATCCGAACGGGCAAGTGAGTGGCGTCAATCAATCAATGATCCTTGAAGAAATTGATTAGGCAAATTTTCTTCTCACGTCTTCTTCTTTTTCGTACAATGGTCAATAACTTTTGAGGAATCGGATTAATTGTTTCAAGGCACACGATATATACCGGGCTGAGGTCATTGAATCCATCGCGTTTTTAACATGCTCTTTCAGGATTTCGGATTTTCGCTTTAATTCGATTCAACAACCAAAATCCGTATGCTACCAACGTAGAAGAAGAGTTCATGTGTACACGCACGAAAATAATTGTAAAGTAGCCGAGTATAATTGTGAGGCAACTGTTTTCTTTTTAACTTATTCAGTTAGTTGACTATAAAAATGATTGTATCTTCGCCTATACGAAGAATTTTCATGTTCTTGTTGCTGCTGCTCGTTGTCTCTCTGTCTCTTTTTTTATGATAATTATTACTTGGAAAAAGAAGGCTTGCAAAATATAATATTTCCACGATCAATTTCGTTTCTCTTCGTCCGTTCGTTCGCCATTTGATGAAGGTTTAATTAGATGATTATACGCTATTTTTAGCATATTTTATTATAATTACTTTTCTAAATAAGATTCCATCCAATTAAGTAGGTACGAAACGTGAAGAGGAGACTGACATCCGAAGAATCCTCTTCTAGGAAATTCGCAAGTTTATTAACTCCCTCATCAATTATGAACGACAACGAAAAGATCTTTGAACAATCTTCTTTAAAAAGGAAAATAATAATAAAGAAACAACTTTATATTCGAAAGACGTCCAGCAATTAGTTTCACTTTTAATCGTTTGATTTATTACGAATTGTTTGTTGGAAAATAAATATCTCTCGACATGTGGCATTAGATTTTCAACAATTACAAACTATCAAAGCGTTATGCATAAATTGCCAAATCTCGTCCTATTGTTTACGACTTCTAATTAATCTACATCAATTGCAACAATTATAAATAATTATTTCGAACAAATAACAACATGAAAAATGAGAGAGAAGAGCAAAATGTCTCAATATAAAAGACAATAAAAATTTAAGCTTTTATAGAGAAATAATTTTATTATTATTATTATTGGTATGGTAGATGTCTTCAGCTTATTCGTATATGTCTTTTTGTATCAATTACCCACTTTGGCATCGTGCATGGCGCGTGTCGTCCTACTCCAACAACAAACAACACATTATTATTATTATTTAACAACACTCTGCAAGCTGACTCATAACGATTCCTACGCACGTCTTCACGCAACAACCTTTTAGAGGAAACTTCACAGAAATTTCATCTTTTTCTGCACTTCCATTAATAAGCAGCCGTTTCGAGTGAAAGAAATAGTCAACACGTCCACTTAGTTACTGAAAGCTTCCGAAGAGCTTTCTGGTAAAGCTTTTTACTCTTGATTGCCAATAATCTACTGAATCATATTTTCTAGATGACGACGACGATCTAGTCGTTGTACAAAGTCAAAATCAGGGGGACCATTAACTTTTCCTGCCTCCTCAGGTTGTCAAATGATGGCAGACATCTTTTACATTGTTAAATTAAAATCATTCACTCGCAAGCTTCTGAGTGGATTTCCGTGCCAAGTATCTTTCCTCTGCTATGACCTTACCCGCGTTATCAATAATACAGGCGTGAAATAAAAACATTCCAACAATTTACTCATTCGATCGATATCGAAATGAATATTCAAAAAACTGGTATAATAATTAAGTTGTGGTTGTAGCTTCATTTCCTAGTATAAATAGAGTTATCTTATCAAAGCGTTAGTTTGAGAGCAAATAAGGCGGCAGCTGAAGAGAAGACATATTTTTAAACCCAATTATTAGTGTCGTGTTTATTGTTTATACATTAAACAAGTACACGCATAATTAACAGCGATTAAATATGAAATTCTAATATTCGTGTGTGTGTGTTTGAGCTATTAATTAATGTTATTCATTAGATACAGGCGCCTCTTGTTTGAAATAATAGAAAGTAATTTAATGGCGAAACAACGTTTTCGCACACCTTTTAACAGCACACGCACGCAAATTATTGTCAATCGAAGTATTGGACATTCGTGTGCACGAGAATATGGCATTACTGCTGAAATACGAGTTTAACACTTGAGAAAGAACGGCAACGGCCTAGAAAGAAAATTATTTTCTTTTCAGTCTGCATCGAGTGTTGTAGGCACTTACAGAGCAATCGACACCCACAATTTTACTAGTTTATGTTTGATTTTGAATATAATTATTTTCTTCATCAGCGTCCTCTCGTCATGTGTGAATATTGTAAATATTTACTGTCTGTCTCCTAGTTGTAAGTATCATTGTTCGTTTCTCCTTTCAAACGACACTATTTCAACGACCTCAAAAAAAAAATTCTTGGCTCTTATCGTGGCACCGAACAAATTTCTAATTGGAATGTGGACGTTGCGCTGAATCGCGCTCGTTAGATGATATTTGAAAGAAAAAGATTAAAGCTCGATTCGTGTTATGATTATTAACACCGTGAATTAAATTCAATTAAATGAAAAAGTGGCTTAATAATAAACTATGATAAATGATTAATGGTCTAAAGACATTGCAATAAATAACGTCCGAGATTTATTATTACCACTATTACTATAACAATTTCCTTTTTATTTCGTTTTATTGCATCCTCTTCTTCGTGTTCATCTCCTCATTCTTTTTTATTCTCTCTTGCTCATTTTCCTTTTTCTTTTAATGCACATTATTATCGAAGCAAATGAAGAATTCCAATAAAAAGAACTAGGAGATGCATGAAAAAACGTAATGAAAGCCGGTTTTGTATGTAAAATCCCTCATATATATCGTACACATGATTTTTTTGTAATCGTTTATGTCACAGATAGCGCTCAACGGATCTTTCCACCTCGCAATTTCTCAATTTTTTTTTAAATATTTATTAAAATGGAAAATTCTAATCGTTACTTAATGCTACAAAAAGAAACCGTTACTTTCCACGTACATAAATTATCCTTGATATTTAATATTATTAATAAGATTTCTGAATTCGCTTTAGCGAAATATATGGATAAATTTCAGTAATAAGTTTGGCAATCATCGTAACAATGATAATAAAAACCCTCCCAATGACACTCACCTAAATTTTCGTCTTCGTCCAACAAAATATTTTCGCTCTTTCCATTACATGCGAGCTCCTCGCTCAGATTATTCCTCGAGTTCACAAGACTGTTATTATGCAATTCTCCTTATTTATTTATTATTATTGCTGCATTGTAATTTTTAATTCATTTCTTTTACGTAACGTTTTACTCTTTCTCGTTTAATACAATTAGTATTGTTTTGTTAATAACGTTATGTAATTTTTAATAAAGAGGGGCTCTTTCCATTCATGTTCTCTCGCCTCATTTTTTTTTATTACTGTACCCATTTTGCCCACATTAAACTTGAGATTGAATTATAATTTTTATGGGAAACTGTGTTAAGCATTAACTGTAGTCCCATATTGTCAAGAGTCTTCTAAATATAAAAAAAATCTGCACTGCAACAACAATAGGGATTATTTGCAAATTTCGCGAACGTCTCAACAATACCCAGATTATCCTGACAAGAAGAGGTCTTCTGTTAAGTTGATACCAAAAAAAGTAATGCAATATAAATAATATATTGCAAGATTGGGCGAGAGGGAAAGTTGCCAAAGTTTGTCGATGGGTTCGTCAAGTAGTTGCTGGTTTGGATTAAATCGTTATCAACTCGTAATGTGTTTGCTTAAACTTTTCTAGCACCGATCATTCATTAGGTCGAAAATAAACGGAATTCGAAATTCTTCGCATTTCTTCTTGTCAAAGATTTTCGTGATAAATAAGCTGCAAATTGCCAAAATTTCATCGGCATAAACAAACATTTCGTTAACGATGAAAAGATTGAAAGAATGTTTTTGATATTTGAGAGAATGGCCCGGCAAAAAGAAGGATTAGGGAACGTTAATTAATTATCTAACGCATTCGTACAAATAGTTTATATAATTTGTGACACGACGCGAGATTCCATCTAATTAATAAACGGTAATAAGCAAATTTAGCTGGTCGAAAATTCTTCGCGTGTCATCCAGGAGGGAACGGTGAAGGAATGTGATTAATTAACGAAACGACGTAAATAGAACGCGAAAGCAAACAAATATCGCATCCGAATAGATTTTCAGACGAAGGGAAAACGGAACGACAAACACGAGAAAAAATAAATATTTCTCCCTGTTATTATCGTGAAAATTTCGTGTGGGTAACGTCAATTAATTTTAATTAGATTCTTTTCAGTTATTTGTTTGTTTAATTAAAACATTAAAACACAAATACGCGTTTCTCCTCTCTCTAATTAAATCTTATTGTTTTAACAGTAACACGCTCATTATTTATTTCTTTTTTCCTTACTTTAAATTAAAATACAACAGATACTAAACAGTAGGCAAGGTTCTTATTGTTATTTCACGAAAACCACCATCTATTCACTCGCGCATAATTAATTGTACGCTGTTGAAAAGAGACAGAAGGATTACAGAGGGGAAACGTTTAATTAATTTCATTTATACGTTTTCGCGTCTGTGTTTATTTCAACTTCTTCTCTTTTCCTTCTTCACTTCGAATATAATTTCAATATTTCCTTAAAGAGTATGATAACGTCAGTTGATGACGTTTGATGTGGCATAAAGAAACTACAACGTTATAAATTTCCGGTCTATGTCACTGAATAAAAAGAGGAAAAAGAACCGGCGATATTCTATTATACAGTGTACTTCTTTTCGAGCAGGATAATGACAATAATACAACGAGAGACTTTTATACCGTACGCAGTTTTTTTTCCGTTTTTGTCTTCGATCGTAATTTACATAAACACGGTTTTCTTTAGGGATATTAAAAGCATATTGAGCGTGTGTGTTTCATACCGTTTTGCATTGTGGATGTCCTTGCAATTTGTAAAGCAGCCTACTTTTACCATTTATTATTTCATAACCACTTGCGTATGTAACAGGTATTATTATTATTAATATCATTATTGCTATTATTATCCTTTGATTTCCTGAATTGTTAAAATGTTAAAACAATAAGAATAAATTTGAAATCGTTTATTATCTCCACATTAAACACGTTGTTGAGTTCCGTAAAGTGCGGCAATAAATTGTTTGCCTTCTTGTATCTTGTTTGGGCGAATAATTTGCTTTGTTCTTTTAATTTAACACCAAAGGAAGTAATTGCGAGTAACATGTAAATGCGCCTATGCACGTAATGATGATAATACATCTAGATGATGATATAAAACTGAAAAATAGATCTCGCCTTATTGTTATTAGTTGCAATCCGAAGAACACCTGCCTCCGTTTGGAAAGAAAAATGAAAATAAAAGGTGCAAAACCAAGTTACACGTAGGTACCACATTCTATTTCATTTTTATTGTTCGTACGTAGCACCTGCCTCTTCTCGTAATCGTATGAAAACGAAGCAATTTTTACTTCGTCTCCTTTAAGAAATGAATGTCTTTATTTCTTCTTCCGCTCATTGTTCCACAAATGCGAGCAACGACTAACTAATAATTATGTCAACGCAAAAAAAAATAATCATCACGATAATGGTACGTTGTTAATTAAATTTCTTTTAAAGAGGTACGGCGCCACACACAAGCAATCGCGCTTACCGCTAAAAGAAAACTCGTTGATATTTCCTGGAAGACGAGCGAACCAAACTGGCCCCAGAGAGATTTTAATATGTATAAGTTACAATAGGAACGAAACCCGCCTCATTCGCGTTTATTTTCATTCTCGAGGACTACCTACCACTAACAAAACAGTTTGCGAATTTAGAAAAAACACCACCGCCGTTTGCGTTTAGTTCCAAGCGTGAAATGTTAATAAAAAAGGCGAGGAGTTAAATCGAGTCGAAAATGGTCGTTGGTTTTATTACGAAATATAAACTAAATGGCGTTTTTCGTTCCTTTTAACATTTCTAGAAATTATACGGAAGGTCAACAAACCTTCCGCAGGTGCAGTTGTGCGTTATTAATTTCGACTATCTAAAACAAAGAAAGGAGCAGATGCAAAGAAAAACGCGGACCGGAAATTTTCCTTCTTCAATTTTCGCGAAGAAGCTTTTAGTGTTAAATCGTTTTGCCAGTTTTCTTCTCTTGGAAATGGATTTGTCCCTTAATATTTTCTCAATATTACCTGTAAGGATCGCTGTTCGATAGTGTTCGAAGCCAACAATTTAATTATACGTTTTTAAATGTGATGTAATAATCAGAATAATATACTTCAACAATAACAGCAACAACGTGAAAAACGGTTTCGTTCCACACGACTAAATCGTTATTAATAGAAAAAAGAATCATGTGAAAATACGAAAACGTTATTTATGAATCTTGAATAACAAAGATCGATCATAATTAAGGTAATTCTTCTTCATTTCCTTTCTATTCAATGGAAAGCTTCTTTATTAAAAATAAATAAATATCAATCTCGAACCGTTAATAAGTCGAAATGAATTAATCATCAATTATTTTAATGTAAAAATAATCGCATTAAATAATGGATAATAGCAAGAAGAAGACGAAATTAAATCGAAACGCGCTAATGATAATAATTAATTCACCGTTACGTTAATAATTGTCGAAATGTAATGACGACGAACGACGATAATGATTGGTGTAATTGAACTTGAACGTAGATATGTATAGATACTACTTAAAAAAAAAACTTAATAAGTATTAAAAGGCTAAATGGTAATTTTATTATTATTACCATAAATTTCTTTTCATTATACGCTACCTTTGGTCGTCGATTTGTAGATATATAAAAGGCGAAAAAATTATAATAAGGCAATGAGGAGAAGCCGAAGCCCGTTATAACTCACCTGAAACAGAAAGAAGAAAGGTATAGAAGAATTAATATTAATATCAAAGAAAATATATTGTCAATGGACAGAAAAAAATATATATACATTTTTTTCTAACGATATTATAAACACGAACAAAATTAGTAATCGAATAACAGTTACAGTATTAGTGGACGGAAATATAGCTGTAAATGTAGCATGAAAGAAACGAAAAAGTATAAATAAATTACTTTATGCACATGTAAATGGTATATGTAGGAAAAGGAGTGAAATTAATTGAAGAAGGTTGATGAATCGAACGAGGAAAAAACCCCACAATTTCTCATTAGATTTTCTCTACATATGAATTTGATGACTCGTCGTTTTAAGTTTAATTTGCATGCTACTGATTGACACTCGATCCATTTGCCTTGCGATGAAGAAATCCCATACTTTATTGGATGTTGCAGTAAAATCTAATTATACGATTTAAATCGCAGAATCTAAATGCAATTTGCTTGCAAATTAAGTCATTGTTACCGCTTAGTTTCATATGCTACAATCACTATTATTATATGGAATGATTATTAATAGTCGGTTGTTATATCCTGGACGTAAATAATAAATATTCATATATATACGCTAAGTTAATAGTAATCTAATTCCTTCAAAAAATATCGATATGTTAAACGATTGTTTGGATTTTATCAGTTGCATAATAACGTTTAATTGACACTTTAATTAATTCGCATTTAGATAATAAATACGATTGTATCGGGACCAAAATGAACGAAGCGAATTTCTCGATTTAACACTAATCGCTGTGGATTGAAAACGAGAGAAATATTAATTGTACTAAATTAACGATTAATAAATATTAATAAATGTCTCTTATCTGTTCGATGCCATTATTTTAATCGCACGTTTTCTATTAGTTATTTGTCAAACGTTTAGGCGTTGCGAAACGAATTGTTAAATATTGAATAGATAATATCGTTATTAGGTAAAAGTAATAACGATGATGGCCTAGGAACGATTTCTTTGTTTCGATTCGTTGCACAACGTTTTCGAATTTAACTTTTCCTCCCATTCAAATTTCCGAACGAAATCATTTACATTTTATCGTGGTTTTGTAGGAAAACTAATTTTACAAACAAAGTACGAAAAGGAAGCGTTAAAATTTGCAAATTGCAAACGATCCAAAATCGAGGTTTCGTACCTGTGATATTCAACATTTAAAACACTTAGAAAGTGTTTTAAACCATCTTAAGAATATCTTTCTGGTGAGTAACAAGAAATTGGGTCTGATTTAATCATTTAATTGTTTCTAACGTTACTTAATCGAATGGAGAATTTCGTTACTGTTAGTTTATTTAATCGTACGAGCGAATGTTCTTTTTCGTAATAAAACTATTCAGAACAAGAAGAAAAATTCTTTTCCATAGTCAATATGTCGTTGTTGTCGTCGTCGTCGCTGCTGCTGCTGTTTAGATATTTTTATTATACGAATTGACCTACCTAATAGTCATAATAAAGCTGCATCTAAAATTTATTGCTCTTAGCACAAACTTGCATGTTCTTCGCTTTTTTGTAATAACAATGATGTCATTTCAATTTATTTATTGCTAGTTGATTAAAAATACTCGACAACAAAACGGTACGTCAATTTAACGAATACAATCGAAACCGCAATATAATATCATTATTAATAAAGCAACATGAGAATGATGTCATCTCGCGTAATGGGCTGTATCATTTATTTTCTCAATAATAATAGGTAAAAGGTGGAAGCTATTGTTACGATAAGCCGATAGAAATAATTGAATTTGATATGCGAAATGTGATTCGAATTAAAATTCGTGAAACGCAACGAATTGTGCAGAAAAACAAACATCGGTCGACGAAATGCGAAATTATTCAAATCGAGAGTCCAAACATGCCAACGTAACACACCTGCGTGTGTATATGAAGAGGTGATTCACTTTGTTGTTGCTATTACCATCGTCGTCATACAACGAACCGACCGACTCTTTGGAATACGTTATGTGCGGTAAATATCCGTGAACTGCGGTAGAAGAAGATGTGCGACGATGGCTAATGTCGTTACGTATTGTGGCGCATGAAGAAAGATGATGCTGATGATGACTAATTCTTCGAGTATCTTGACCGTTAAAATACCGTGCGAAAAGAAAAAAAAAACAATAAGACGCCCGAAGAATCTTCCTTCTACGCTTGAAATTATAAAACGTAAACTATTTCCAGCCGACAGTTGTTAAACGAACCAACCATCCCTGAATACATTTCCTCCCGTTCTTTGTTTTGCAGCCATTAATTAATTTTGTTGAATAAAGTAGAAGCACGATTGAATTTTAAATCGGAATAACGCACGCGGTTTAACGTTACGATTAATTTCTCGCTGGTTTATTTAATACAAAAAAAAATGGAAAAACATGGCAAGAGAAGGGACAATAAAAATTTTATTTGAATAATGATACTTTGCTTGCAGTGCAGCAGGTCTTATCTTCTGTCAGCTTAAGCTAACTTAACGTTCGAATGAGAGAACGAGATGGGAGGAAGAACGTTGATAATTATCAAACGTACAACAACTCACACTTCGTTTGAACGAATGCAAGGCGTTTTTTTTGTTTGTCAAACGAACTCTTATAAAACGTTTGATTATTTGTAAAATAAAGTTTCTTAAGCACACATTCGCCGGATTTCGTTTTGCTCCCGCTTGAATTTCAAATGAAACACCGATACGTAAATTAATGGCAACGCAATGATGTATTGCAGTTAATTAGCACTTTGCGGTGGAAAAAAATCAAAATAAACGTGGTAACGATTTTAACGAAGAACAACGAAGAGGAGAGTGTCAAGGACGGTCGCAATAAAAAACTGTACAATCGCAATGAGAATAATATAAATTAATTTATCCATAACTTTAATGTATGCCCCTCTAGAAGATATTCTAAAAGGTAGTTTGTTTAAATTAATTGCAAAAATACGGAATTAATGAGATTTCGATATAGAAACACATTTGCTAATAGGGTACACGAGAGAGTAGAGCCGGATATTATTGAACAATATTAAAACGAAATCAAGGCCGAATGCTAAGCGAAGAAAAAGGAATAATCGTTTCGATTTTCGTTATTGGGCAAAAATGTGTATGGATTGCGTAAAACGTACAACAGGTAGATACCTTTATGGAACGTGGAACTGAGAGAAGAGAAAAAAGCGTTAAAATTTTAATGAGATGAATGCAATTAAAATAAATGATTAAGTTATTACAACAAAACTGGCGACGAGAAACGCCTTGTCTGGCCGTACTTTATTGGAAAAAGGACAGTGTCGCAAAGTCTCTGTGCAGAATGGTACGTCTACTAGGAGAATTGACACACACATCGCACATGTTATTCAAATTAATAATATTATTAACAATAACTATTTCAAACGTCCTTGTTTGGAATGTCTTTGTAATAACATTTTAAGTACACTCACACACACAGAGTAGAAAAAATTGTACGTCATATTGAATGTATGTATGCATAATTATTTAATTATCGCCGCATAACATTAAACAACAATAACCTTCTATTGCTTTTTTAATAATCTTTCTTTTCAAAACGTTATTATTGCAATCCTTTGTTTGGTATTCCACATAACAGAATAATGAAAACCTAAACGAGTCGGCATGATTATTAATGATAATGAAAAAATGTCGACACAGATCGCTTTTTTTTATTAATGTTATTACTGCAAAGAAAAATTCAATTTCCGTAGTGAATTAAAGCAATTCGCGTGAGAATTCATTGGCAAGAGACAAATTTCTAAACGAAATTAATTTTAGGCCATTCGTATAGGACCATTTTAGACAGTTCAAAACGCTGTATTAATTCCAAATGAAGGACAACGCTTTATTTTTTCCTCGTTAAATATTAAAAATTATTACTCAATAATTGAAAGCCAACGAATTTATCATTGTATAAATTTTCATAATTCGATGATAACTTACGATTTCTAACAAGTAAATTTAACAATAATCTCGTTGAATATTCACTAGAAAAAACTTCCTAATAATTTTACCACCAAGTCGCAAATGCCATCCAGCGAATGAAGAAGAAAGAGAGACGATTCTTTTCTAATCTTCTGTGAAATTTGTTAATTTATCACTTTCTTCCGTAAAAAATAACGACGATGATGATAGGTTAAGGCTCTATTTTCCAACTTTCTACACAAGGGAATATATTTGAAGAAGAGTGTTAAGGAGGTCGTCTCGATTATCTACGCAATAAATGTAGCCGCTAATGCACAGACTAATTTCTACGAGCTGAAAAGTGAATTTTTTAACAAAAACAAATTACCAACTTTCTTGCCTTGACTCTATTAGAAAATGTACTTACTGGACGAGAAAAAATGAGCGAATAAAAACTAAGGTTGGCAATGCTGATGACGTGTTGAGCTGTCAATATTCAAATCAATTGACGTTTAACGTTGGAACTTTTCGTTTTAATAATTTAGAGTTAGAAATCGAATCAGCGTGTTGAGCAACAAACCAAAAAGTTATTATTTTGAGTCGAGAAAGAAAAAATCGTCACCGCACAGTAAAATACAAATTAAATGTCAGCGAAAAGAAAATTTTGTACATTAGAATGAATAATCTCTCCTAAAGAAATTGCGAGATAAGGTTGAGAAATGACGTACTAGAAAATGAAATGAAAGTTTTTGCCGTGATATAATGCGATGTGTGGTTTAATATCCTGTAATAATCAAATGGAAAAATGAACAATAAAAGCGACGAGGATCGAATAGAAATGGATAGAAGTGAAAATTGTCGTCGTATCGATATGACATTTTATAAATTCTTTAACATTATTTATGAGAATTTTCCTACGTGATTGACACCGCAATTAATGTTTCTTTTCAATCAAAAAGAAACAACTGAAATTAATTAAAACTAAAGGATAATTTTGCCTTTTAATTAATAACGATTAATTTTCGATTTGATTTGTAAAAGACATCGCTGTAATAATAGTAATAATGAAATTGATTGGAAAGTATCAAACGAGCGGGATTCTTGTTAACTTAGAAAGATGAAGTGAAAGGTAAAAGCTATTATTATTGCGATGATGATGATGATGAAATTTGCCTTCAAGTTCCTTTTTCTTGATATGAAAATGAAATATCCATTTATTTTTTTTTGTTTGATCGTGCAAATCAAACGCCTCAGAATATCCGTCGAAATAATAAAACTAGAATAAATTTGCAAATAGAACTTTGCAATAAATTCACCTACAATCGCCTCACGTATGTTTCGTCCATTACAATAACATCATATTAAATGCGATTTGTTAACAAATTGCACAAGTTTTATTGAGCGAAACAAACAAATCGGATTACAATAATCGTATTTTGTCAATTGTGCAAAAAAATCGTTATGACTAGGATATTGTTATTCGTATTGTACGCAATTCTACACCATTTGCAAACGCGAAATTTTTATATTTTGCATTACGAACTTATAAAGTTTCTCTCTCTTTCTCTCGTCATCTCTGTGTGCACGACTTGCTTAAATATGGTTTCATTTATTGTAATAAATGGAAGTTTATAATTTTCTGTACCATTCACTTTTACAATAAAAAAAAAACGCAACAGGGAAATAATAAAGGATAACCAGAAGCGTTTTTTCCCCACATCTAAAAACCATAATGCGAGCTTCGTGGGTCACGACAATACATTTAATGCCCATTATTATTATTTCAAAGACGTTCGGTTTGAAGCGGATATCTAAAAGGCAAACTAAAAAAAGTTTCCCCAATTTCGCAACGCAAATCTACTTTTTGTTTTCTTTCGTCCTTTGATGTACGAGCGGTACGAACGAAAACCGTGCACTACCCAATACGATCAAAAAACTATCTACCGGTAACTGCTGGTCTATTTTTTTCGTTTCTTTTTCCATTCATCCACTTCCCACTTTCTAATTGGCCTTTTGTTTATTATTACTTCTTTCGGATAATTGATATAGCCCGTAAACATACCTAAAAAGAAGCAAACAATGGGCCACGCGGTTCAAATACCGAGTGTAGAAAAACGACTGTTGCCTCTAATTAGCCGCACAAAGTCGGATTTTAACGGTTTATAGGGACAAAATTGTGTAAACTTTTGGTGTTAATCGGTTTTATTTTCGATTCGTACCTGTTTAACATTCCAATTTGAACTCCCTCACGTTTCGTTTGTACTCTTTCCTAACTGTTGTTACCTTTTCATTTGCCTCTGGTTAGTTGCCGGTGTCATGATAGGAATCGAAGAAGTGAAAGTACGCTCATAATAATGTTATTATTTATTATACGCGATGCATTTTAATAATCCAACGTTACAATTTGAGCTCTATTATACGTATGATGGATACCGATGAAATGAAAAGTGCTCCTGCCATTAACGTTTGCTGCTCCTTAATTTTTGTTCCTAATCATTTCTTTTTTCTAATTTATTTTAATCGAAAATGATCTTTGAATTAAAAAGAAACACACGACAAATTCGTTTGTAAACGATATTACGATTACGAACCAAAATGTCGCAATAGAAATCAATTTATTATAATTTTATTTTTCGAATTCCTATTTCACCATTATTTGCATATCGTAGCATTTTCTATTATTTTGTAATCAGCATTTTATACACAAGCAGTTGCGAAAGTTAAACTACGAAGATTGAACTCGTTTGACACATTTCAATCCAAACGAATTTTAATATTATTCGTAATTTGTTGACTGGAAACTGATAAAACCCAAACAGCAAATTAAATTGTAGGTAAAAAAAGGACAAATAGGTGAGACGTCTTCATTCATTGAACTCGTTGGGAGGAAAAGTGCATAAAAAACCCAAACAAGTCAATTATTATAATTAGCACATTTGCAATTAATATCATCGTGTTTGGACTAAAAATTAACAACGACCATTCGTCCATTATTTATTGTCTCGTTCTCTCTGTGTGTGTCTTTTATTATTACGTCTTCCTTTTTTGTTATGTTGGCATAATTGTATAAATAAGTTGCTAATACATACGGTTTTTTTTTATAAAGACACATGTCGTTTTGCTTGCGTGATACCGACAAGTATAAGCGATGGTGTAGTAGCGACTCTTGTTGCTGTTATACGAACTTAAAAATAAAGAATTTCAACAAAAAACGTCTTGTAATAATTATTCCGTTGCTTGTTATTGTTGTGTAAATATATAGACATGAAGTTATTTTCTACTGACAGCGATCCGCTTTTAATGTTAACAATAAAATATCGAAATAAATTGGTCACTTTTTTCTTTAATTTCCTCTTTGAGAACGTAAAAATGCATCAAAACCTCTTCGAACGCAATTATTGAAGTCTGCGTGGTCACAGAAAGCAAAAAACGCCAGAAATGCTTTTCCCAAATAAAAATTGCAATTGAATAGCCATTCAATGATGCAAGTTCTGATATCTTTATTTTCATAATTATTAATGATGCTGCCAAAATTGAAATCGCACTCGACAACAACAACGCCCTCATTGCCAAATTAGACGGTCATAATTTTTAACCATTTAACCACATGTACGTGAGCACGAACGCAACGTCTAATTATCATAATCGACTTTCTTTAAATTTCAATTGATGCTTTCTTCAAATGTAGGCATGTTACAGACGAATAAGAGGAAAACATGTCACAACAATTCAGATATTTAAATATAAACGACGGATTTTTTATTTGCTTTTGGCTTCATATCTTAATTCACAACTCCTACTCCTACCGAAAATTATGTCAGCTCTTAATTAACATGGGACATATGATTCGCGTATGACGTGTAATTAAAGTTGGATTAACGTGCGTGTATGTGCGTGAGTGTGTGCTTATATGAGACGAAATTAAATCGCATTTTCGACTAGCAGTAGTTTTATCAATAAAATCGAGACATTTATAGGTCAATTAAATTAAATTATTTTAACGTGTTAATCAGAATAATCGCGTTACGAAATTATTTTGACATTTATTATTTGTAATGATTGCAAGATGATTATTTAATGGAGCCTGCACGGAAGCAAGAAACCCACATATTAGTTAATAGCCTCGTTATCGTCCGCAGTTATAGTGCCCAAAGACCAAACATATCAAATATATATTACCAAAAACAAACCAAAAATCGAATTAATAGTGGGCATAATTTTGCTAAAAATTATTTATTTGTTCCAGCTATTGCTCCGTTATTAATTAATTATGGAAATAAACATTATAGATCAATTAATTAGTGCTTAAATGTGGGATATATAGAGGAGATTGATTCACTTTATTAGACGATTCTTTCTTCAAATTTTGCACTTTTAGTTAAGGGGGGACCCATCCCTACTTTTGCATTTTTGAACTTATTGCAATAAACTCATTTTGGAACTCTTAAACTGATTAATTATGGGAAGAAACATTAAAGATCGATTAATAAGAGTTTAAATATGAATTTTACATTGAGATTCATTCATTTTTGGAGAATTTATTTTTTGCTTCAATTTTTGTACTTCTATAGAAGGGGGGACCCTTCTCTACTTTTGCATTTTTACACAAATTGCAATAAACTCATTTTGGAACTCTTAAACTGATTAATTATGGGAAGAAACATTAAAGATCGATTAATAAGAGTTTAAATGTGAATTTTACATTGAGATTCATTCATTTTTGGAGAATTAATTTTTTGCTTCAATTTTTGTACTTCTATAGAAGGGGGGACCCTTCCCTATTTTGCATTTTTACACAAATTGCAATAAACTCATTTTGGAACTCAGATAGTCTCTTCCACGCCACACAACTCGTATTTTCTGGACCCTTTTCGATTCCCTTTTGTGCTACGGTTCTAACTTCTTCGTGATCCCGAACAGACGAAAATTTTAAAAAACACAGAAAGAGTATTAGTATTAAATAAATAAGAAATTAGGATGTTTTCTAAAACATTGAAACGAAAATGGCATGATTCGTAAAGAAATTTAACATTCTGATTTGTCAGAAGAAAATGATTTGAAATACTATTCGCATTCATTAAATACGCATAGCAAATAATTGCCATTAATTTCTAATTTGCTACACATTTTCTCCATTTTCATTTTCCTCTTTCGTCTTTTAGTGGCAATTGTTTGAAAATTGAGCATGACCTAGGGCGCCCACGCACTCTCTCTTAACGAGCGACCAACATTTGTTTCCACTCGCAAAAGGAACAGCAATAATAATACGAATGCAATTAATTAAATTAAAACTCGTTATAACGTATTATGAACGGTTTGTTTTCTCTCGTTTCGTCCTTTTGTTTATTATTAATTCAGGATCACGTACACAAACACGTATATATGATCCACCTTCTATATCCTCCCTTCCGATTATTATTATTATTACCGTACACTACCAAAAATAATAATAATAATAAATCATTTATGTAATAAAATAAATCTGCACCGTAATTATATTTTTGCTCCCCCGTCGTGACGGTTGTACGTCGTATTTTTCACGTGGATAACGTGGCTTAAACGTTATTACGAGAAACAAAGTGAGAAAGACTTATTTTTATTATTATTACTTTTGCAATTCATTTCTATAACTTTATATGACGGGACACGAAATAAGAAGAAACGCAATGAGCAAAAGAATAGGGAAAGTTAACAGCGATTATTATTATACGTTATATTGGCGTTTTCTATATGTTTCGTATTGTAAAACCGAAACGAACAATTCAAAAAAAGCATTAAAAAACCCGCATTGTAGCTGGAAAATGAGGTGCATGTTTACAAAAAATAAACGTTCATTTAAACGGATCGATAACAATTGGAATTGCAATAATCTCAATAACAATCGTACTTAATTAACGTGCCTTTGTAAAAATAAATTAAACCGATTTCGTATCTTATCGACATCGCATAAAAACGCGTACGTTTTTCATTAAACTGTTAATTAATAATTATAACTTAATTCACAAAAGTCTGGTATCTTGAGCGAATGAGAAATCGACCGCAAGAATGTCATTTAGGTTTAAACTATCCTTCGTCGCTTTAAAAAAAATTCCTGAAACAACATTTGTTACGATTCGTCAGAGAAATGTATTTTTAAAACAAGATTAATTAACGTTCGATAATGAATTACGTATAAAGCGTTACTCATATTAATAAAAATAACGATTCGAAATCGAGGAAGCACGTAATATTGATCAATATAGTGAAAAATACTCTCTAATCACCAACTTCAAAGGCGAATTATTGCACCTTCAAAAAGGCAGCAACAGCAACGACTATTCATTTCATTCGTTAATTACAGTTAATAGAATCTTATTTGCTCGCCTTTATGCATCTTATTTTTGCCTTTGCAGATTATAAGCATGGAATGCAAAAAGAAAACAATGTCGCTGAATGGAAAAGTATTTGCGTGCAAATGCAAATAGAGATATCATTTATAGCGGAGAGTGTAAAAGACACTAACAAGCAATTAATGATTAAATTCGATTCGAATATACGGGACGTGCCCAAAATGTTTGCGATCTCTTCAACGTTCTCCGCCAGGCAATGAAACTTTAGTTTTGCCACTTTCCCCTTTAGATTAGATTTGAAAGCTGCCAAAGTGCGAACCGATAACGTTAGACACCTTGTATATTGCAACAAAAAAGTTGATTCGACACGTAAAGTAATTTAAATACGTCGCTCTGTCTGCTAGTTATCTCTCGTTTATAAAATATAAGTAATAATGCAGAGTGTGAGAGAAAAAACGACAAGCGTTAAAGGTGAGACGCGAGAAACCAGTGAAAATATTTGTTCATCGACAACACTCTGATGAGTGCAAAAAAAATTAAATAAAGTTAAAAAGAGGATTTTCTTTTTTCGAAAATTATATAAATAAACTGCCCACATGCCTCCATGTATATGTTTATTATGTACGTTGTACACAGAGGCCTTAAATGGAAAATTGCAAATACGTTACGTTTCAAATTAGAGAGACGACGAAGAAGTGTAGGTTTGTTGTTTACATCAATATGGTTAACGAAAATTAAATTAATTCACATTGTAACCTTTCTTTTATTATTGTTACGATTATTGCTATCATTATTATACTTAATTTTATTAAATTGCATTTTTTTTCTCCTGCCTCTTCACGCGAGTGAAATTGGACGATAATCCTTTAAAAAGTGTTTGTGGGCAGTCGACGTTCTTCAGGATGCCCAATTAAAAAAAAACATACGAAACAATTTGTCATTCGTTAAACGCGAATTTATCATCGAAACGAGATCGAACTTTCTTCGCGGGCCTAATTTGCATGATCGAAACGAAAAATTCACAGAAAAAATTTGAAATTAGTTAGCTCGAAACGAAGAGGAGTCGCATCGCCGAAGAACGACGGAGCGAACAAAAGTTTCCCACTAACATTTTTTTATATCCGGCATTAAACACCACACACAGGAAACGACAATTACGCTCTTTCACTCCGCGCCGCCTGTTGCCGGTCTCCCTTGGCTGCCTTTTATAAAACAATCTAAATTGGTCACGGTGGTTCCAAGGGTTTACTGCACTACAACCAGCAGCAATCGTCAATAAAGAAAAATTCAGATTCCTTGGTATATGTTTTTACGTTTTTTAAAATTCTCATTACAACATTCTTAGTATTCTTGGCATTCAGCATTATAAATTCCATCGAATAAGAAGCGACAATGAAAAGAAGTTGCGTTAATTGCATTTAATTAAGGTTCGACTACCCCGTCAATTTCCCCTAACGTCCAACGATCTAAGCGAAGAATGAATCGTCGGTAGGGCAAAACGAAAACCAATTTACGTTTCTCTAAGTGCAATTAATTAATAAATAATAAATGGATAATAGTGACGATAGGAAATCAAAAGCGTACGTATACGCTGCGGAATGTCATTTAGTTTTTTGTTGAGTTGACTCGAGTAAAACGTTTTAATTGAACGAGAAATGCGAGTTATTTTGCAAAATATAATAAAATGGGAAGCCGATTTAATTGGACTCTAACATCCAACAACAGAAATCCTTTTCCTTTTTCTGCGTACGACGCAAAGAAATTAAAGAAAAAAGTTGGTCAATTGCACACGAGGTATGTAAACATGAAGATGATTTCCACGTAAATGATTATTAAACGTGTGCTTTAAGGTAAAATAAGGATGACGACGATGATGATAATAAAGGATAACGTCGAATAATGATGAAGAGTGCGGCAGGAAAGATGGATGAAAATGCGAAAAAATAAACGACAACTTCATGTCGCAGCTGAGAATCTTAATAATACACCTCTCGTTGTCGTAACAATTTTTCTTTATTTCTTTTAATTGGAAATGCCTTCATATTTACTACTCGAGCCGTCACGCTAATGGCTAATAGTGTATTATGTTAGGCATTATAAACATTTATCTTTGCGATCAATAATAAATAATTGCAATTAATTTATTACAAAAGAAAGGAAATGGATGTTCGACGATAACGAAATTACAACAACAAAAAATGAGATCCTATCGCTTTCGTTGGGTTTAATTAAATTTATTCGGATGCTAAACAGGAAAATAATAATATGGTAAAGATCCGACGTGCATTCATCGCCGTTTAACACTTCAGAGTGCAGGAAACTCTCTTTTAGCTGAATTTCTAAATAACGAGGCAAAATTGGACAGCGAGCGACTTGAATGCAATTACAGGTTGCGACCGACGTCGAAATGTAATAAGAAGAGATCAATCGCAAAAGAAGATTACTTTCGCATAAATTTAAAGGAAACATTCATCGGGATCTATTAAAAAGAATTAATTGCAGCACTTTGCCATTATCGTCGTTTCCTATTACTCGAACGAGAACAGCGAATTGTGGATGATCGCAACGTTGTAGGTAAACAAACAGCGAAGAATTCTCCAAGATTGTTAAAGTATATTTTAGATTAACGCAACAGTAATAATGGTTATAAAATAATTATTTCTCGGTAAGAAGAACGATCAACGACCGTAGAAAAATCAAATATTGTGTTGTAATGGAAAAGAAATTATCCAAACATTACTGCTACGGTAATTTATTTGCCAAGCTTAATTGCTATACGCACAATTAATTTACGTTAAAATGGTTACGAAAACTAAGATTACGAACGTAATATAAAACGACGTTGCAAACCATTTTTTTTAAATAAAAATCTACTCTAAACATTGATTGGAGTCGAGATTTTGGCCCAAATATTTTTTTAAAGCTGCGCAGAAGTGAATCCTGTTAAGCCAAACGACTTTTGATCAATCCAAAGGGACGCATTTCTTTTTAAATGCTTATAAAGAGCAATCATTACGTATAAAAGTGCAATCGAAACTCTTCCTGTGGGAATGATTCAAACAGGTTGAATTGAATTTTTGCCATCGATCATCATCCACGACACTTAATCCAAGTGCAACCATCCACAGCGACTCCTAATTGTGTCAGTTACGTAACTGCCGACTTACGAAACAGCAACTAGCGTTTTCGCTTATCCGGTAGTTAATTGAATATTAAAATCACGTTCATCGTTTATTATCATCATTTTCTCTATGTTGAAACCGAACGGAGGAAACTTAATGGCAGGAATAATGAGAATCATTAAACAAACAAAAAATGACACATGTGTGGCACCGATTGTGAAGAACAAAAAAAAAGAGAAACGGCATAGCGTTTTTCCCTCCGGATGTGCCCGTAAATATTAGTACGCGTTTTATTTTTACGGTTCACTTATAATAAAAGAAGATTCGTCGCTCTTTCCATCTGCACGTTAAAACGCGAGAGAGCTGGAAATGTACGGTACAAATGGCGGTTAAGACGAGATTTTCTCGGGTGTGGAATGAATAAAAATAACGAATTGTGCAGTTAATTTTACGATCTACAAACGTCTACAACAATTGAAATATGACCCTGTGAAATATAAACAGAGAGCACATTCTTATGCACACAACATATAATGATGATGATAATGTTGTATAAAAAGACGATGTAGCCTAACTGCGGACTATTACTACTACTGAATAGCTATTTTTAGTTGATTTTTTTTCTTAATAAAAACGGAAACATGAATGAAACGTTTGCCTACTCTGTCGCTTTCGCATCCTTCTTCAACTTGAACAAATATTTGTGTACAATTTTCCATATACAATTTTTATAACATCAATGCTTTTCTTTTCTCTCGCGCTCCTTTTTCATTAATCTTAACGACAACGATAACACTTTGAAACCATAGGTGATGCAAATTGCACTTTGGTACCAGAAGAAAGTCGCTGAAGTAGAATTCAAATTCTATTTTGTTTCATCATCACAAAGAAACTGGTTACGTTCTAAAATTATGACCCCAAAATGGTAAATAATAACCCTGAAGTGGATAAAAAAAGAATCGTCGACGACCAACTTGGGACGCCGTATTTAACAGCTCTTTCTCTCCAATTAAATTTAGTTCCCCTCGAACATTTATTATTGAAACATATCGCACATTCCCTTATTCGTTTCTACCACCTACCTATAGAATTGACGTTCAATAACTTCTATCCTTGCATAAAGTTATTAAAACAATTCGCAGTTAATTTGCACGTCGATTAACGAATTTGAGAAGGTCGTTCGCTATTTCGACTCCAACCTTTTCCCCCAAGACACGATTCTATTGTGACCCGTTTCGAATCGGTCTCGCAGACGGATCTATTATCCAATAACAGTTAATAGAGAATTCTTTTATAATGCCATTTTTAGTATCTTGTCCGATATTCTCACCTCGTATTATGAAAGGAGCAACAGAATCGTGCGTATTTACGTTGTGGGTCTCGTGTAGAGAACAAGCAGAAAACGCTGATTCGACACGTAAACGATCGAACCAGTTTCTATTAAATAGATTGGAAACTGCGTCCAATAGATTTTAGCCTCATAATCCGAAAGGAAAACGCTATTAAAACACGTGGAACCTTGTTTAATTCGTATTTATCAAAAAGAAAAACGATTTATATCGCGTATTATTACTAACGGATTACAAGAGAATCGGCTGCATAAATTAAATTACCGACACACAGAGAGAGAGAGAGAGAGACGTCAGCGTCATCATCGAAATTGGTCAATTTCCTACTGCAGTAGTAAAATTAACTGCTCTTTCATTATTATTAACAAACTTCATTCACCTCTCCGCTCTTTTTTTTATTTAACCGTGTTTACCTTAGCGAAAAAAAAATTTTCTTTTTCGTTAAATTTCTCGTACGTTTAAAACGTTCTCTCGTACACATATACGACATACGTGTCTCGTAACGTGTGGCAAAGAAGAAGAAGTCGGTCTGTTCTAAAAAGCAACCGGTTTTAATTGGGACAGAATAGGTAAAAGAAACAAGAAGAAGAACCTTTCCAATGACGGAAATCGTTTATTTGAAAAACTCGATTCGTTTCGAGCGGTTCGTTCGAATCGAACTCATCATCAACAGCGACCGAGAGAGAATGACGTCCTTAAACGAAAATCCTTATTTATCACTTTTCAAACGTGCGAATAGGATTAAGATCGAATTGAAAAATTTCGAGAAAGTTGGCCGAAGAAAAAAGCCGATTGCCCGCAATTAATCACGATAATAATTCAATATCACATGCAGAACCTATGATTAGGATAATTGTGGCTCAATTAGAAAAATAGTTGGTGTGTGTGTGTGTGTTAAATGTTAGAAAATTGATTTAACATTTTCTCTTTGCACGCATTTAAAGAAATAGACGAATAAAGGAGACGGAACGAGGCGAAAAAGCGGCAGCAAGAGCGAGTTAACGCTGTTAATACGATTGTTGGTTCTACATTTTGCTTAACTAATTATTATAAACTCTTATAATACACGTACGTAAAAGATAAGGTCAATTACTACTGATATATGCACGATTCATTAGATTTATTAAATCAAGGAAAGTTGTTGCTGTTGTTATTATTTTGATCATTTTTTTTGCAACCATAAAATAATTCTACATTTCATGGCATTAAGAAGAACTCGCAAAGAGAAAACGTGAATAGCACAAACAAAATATGAAACTAAAGTAGGATGAATCGCACGGAGTTTGGTCGATTTGCTAATCAAATCAAATTTATGTCTTTCTTTTTGCGAAAAGTTTCATTGACACGCGACAGATATTATTGCAAATACGAAAACAAAATAAAAATTCTATTGGAGGACCACCAAAAGGAGAAACTAACTACTGATGTCATCGTTAAATATAGGTGCATCCTTAATTTCGTTTCTTTTTCTTTGCCAGCGGTGAAATGCGATTAAGGTTAACGAAGAAACACAATCGGTCTCTTTGCAATTTAATTTGCAAGACGCAAATTCAGATATCAAAGGACAATATGAATGATGAAGGTGCAATGGCCATTGAAAAGGCATTTTTATATAGGACAATGATTGGGTTAATCTCGACTGGTTAGCGCGGAATAATGATCAGATGCGAGGAAGAAACCGTATAGCCTCCGGATTTGACCGTCTGACCGAAACTTTTATCATCTCTCTCTCTCTCTCTCTCTCGCTCTCTTTCTTTAGCCCACCGCATACATGTGTTTTTCGTTAAATATTATTAAGCGTTGGTCATCGTGAAAATAAGTTATACCAACATGTACATGTTTATATAACTGTACATCCATCTTTTTAGCTTTTAGCCTCGGCAAATACAAACCGACGACGACGATGCTTCCAGGTATGGAAGTGAAGGTTAGTTAATGATATGTGGAGAAAAAATTAAATGTGAACAACATAAATCTAAAATCTTAAATTTGGGCAAACCGATTGAACGGTTTATGGTTGTTTGCACGAAAGAAAATTGATTTGATACGGATCATTGAGCGTGGTTATGACGGCGAACTGCTTCTTATTGAAGGTGTCAATTTGATTAGCTAGTTAGCACCGAACGGTTACATTAATTAAGCACAACAGTTAACAGGAAATAGTGAACTTTGTTTAGTGACGAACGTCGTTTTCTAAACGAAAATTCACCAATTACGGTGGACGATGATGATGCTGAAACAATCATTAATTCTCGAAATGGAAGTGTCGATTTTATTTTCCTTCGAATATCACGATTCCGACACTTTATTGCCTTTCAGCCGTACCTTAAGTGCACTTTTAGATACGAGGCACCATTAAACGAAACCTCATCCATAGATCAGTCATGAATTGTTGCATAAATCTTTTACCTAAGAACAATATCTAATTGCCCTGTTGTAGAAAAAAAAACTATCAACGTTTATCGATAGAGGGACAAATAACCCTTTCCTCTGGTTTATAGCAGTGTCCCTAACGAGGGACGTCTTCTTGAAAACATGAGCTTTCTCCAAACAAATATTGTATTTTATCGTTTACAACTTCGTAGAGAGAGAAAAAAAGAAAATTAAAAATTATTGCTGGGCCCTTTAGGAATTATTAAAATTATTCCCTTGTTTGAAGCAGTAGACCATAAAATAAAGAACATGAAGAACAAAGGCTGTTCGAGGGAAAATGAATTCTATGTCGTTAGAGCGAGTTTTATGAATAAAAAGGTAATATTTACAAAGCGAAAAGTACATAACAACAAAACTGCAGGCAGAAAGTTGTTCGGTTGTGTGCAATAAAGGACGAAGATGTACATTATTTTTCCTCCAATTTCAAGAATCCTCTCTCGATTCTATTGTGCTTACGCGCAAAACTCGTTATTTAAAGCAAACACGAAAAAGATGTTGAAGGTCGCAATTGTGATTCTTCTTCAAAACGAGAAATTCACGGTTTTCCGTTGTTAACATTTTCTTTTTTTGGCAATTCGCAGATGGCAATCATTAACTTTATATTTTTACATCTTTACAATCCTATTATTTCATCCCATTAAATCGACCGATCGTGCCCCGTACAATTCTCGTGCGCAATTTATTGTTATTTCCCACAATTTGGGTTGATTAATAAATCGCAAATTGCTATTGCATTCATTCGAACGCTCAATTCGCATAAATCTAATTAATTATAAGCGCAATAATCATGTATTTACAAAATGTGTCGTGCAAATTGCTGTTTTATTAACAAGCAGAAACTCGAATGGTAAATGAATGAAATGCAAAAGGTGAGTTGCTTTTGAAATATTATTCAAACCTTTTGCGCTTAAATTGCAATTAGAGTTACTTAAGTAACAATTACTGTTGGGATTATATTCTTTAACATAAAGGTACACATTTTTTGAATTGTTATTGCTGAAATATGGCAAATAAAATAAATGTAATACGACGAAGAGCACATCAATCGAGTTTGTTGAAGAAAATGAACGGGAACAATACGAGATATGATCAATGTTCATTGAAAATTTTAATGATCCATGTCGGTATCTTATTAAAATGAAAAGAGATGAAATTAACGAATAGCGTGAGAATCGACAGTGAATTAAGGGCAAACGAAACCCATTCTTCATTCCTACCAATTCGCCTTCGTTTTTTCTTTACAATTTCCCATTTTCATAATTTACGTAACAATGTGCGTTTATAATTTGAATGATAATAATCCCGATTCTAACTGTACATGTCCATTCTTCAGTCATGCGACATGTTATTTTATGTCTTGAACGTACGCACACGAGAATAAAGTAGTAGTAAAGGTAAAAGAGTAGGCCAACGAGAAAAGCCGCAGCAGCAGCAAAAGAACGTAATGGAGAGAAACACAAATCTGCAGATATTGATTACCGGGTCACCAAGAAGTCGGCCACGTGTATTGAAGGTTTTTTCTTCATTTCGCTTGAAGATGTGCAACGTTCAAACAACAAATGACAAATAAATCGGCTCTTTTGCCGTCTCTTCTCCTTTAAATAAACGTTCGAATTGGATTTCCGGAAAAACAATAACGCAATTTTATTAATTTACTAGTACGTACTTCGTTATACCGTGTTATGGAAATATTAAAATATTTTTACGTCTACAATGACCTGAATATTAAACAAGTCGTTAATATTACTCATAAAGGAAGGGATGTATTGGAAACAATGCCTTTTTAATTTTCTCGAGGATATAAAATGACCGCAGTTAATAATAAGTTTCTAAGAATTAATGACAATAAAAATTTTCATTCATAAGTCCAATTTGTTCCATGAAATTCACGCAAGTTCGTATTATTTCTCCTCTATTCAACGCATTAAATGCATATTGTGTCATTGTTCCTTTCATAAAGTCCCATACATTTAACATTTTAAACTGTCAAAATTAATTCCTCTTATACCAACTTTTTTAAGGTAATTTCGGAAATTGACTCACCTTGCGAATACGGTATCCTCGATGTCGTAGACGTTTGTGATGGATTCGTTTCTCAAGACGATGCTCAATTTCTCTTTGGAAATCGACAAGAGCCCCGATTGACTCTTATCTTCGAACATTTTCGACACAATCTTTGACGTTTTACACACTCGACGAACGAATTATTATTACGTTCAATAAAAACGTAAGCAGGATTATTAAAAATCGTCGTGACAAATGTCCAAAATCACCGATTAAAACGAAAAGCCGTAAATGGTTCAGTTTTTGGGGGGTTACGCCAGTGGAACACCCTAAAGTACACAGCTGTTTAATCCGTTAACGCACGTGGTTCAATCTTCGATTCTCTTGCAAACACCATCGATAATAATAATAATCCAGAAAATAATATCTTTGTAACCGATCTAGGTTTACGATATTTTTCTCATTAGACTATATTAATTTGATATTTTAATTCACCGATCAGTGTTAACGACGATCTCTACACGAACCGATATTTTAAATAAAAGAACCTTCTTCTTCTTCGGCTTACAACGAATTTAGTACAATTGAAAACATAAGTTGCCACAAACTCAAGCTAAACACAACAGAGCGCTTGCCTGCTATGCGTACTTGCAACTGGAGAGAATACCAGCAAGCGCATGCACAAAAAGGATAACGTTTTCTGTTCGAATACGCTTGCCTCGAACAAAGGTCTTATAAAGTAGAGGACCTCTTCGTAATTTTGAAAAAATTTCAAGTTCTTACAGTCCAATCTTTTCGTCAAATGTCAAACTAAACAGGAAACACTATTTTAGTTTATCATCACACCACAAGATGGCGAGATACGAAGAAAATTCGTTTTATAATTTGCCGCAAACTTTGAAAATTATCTTAAAATTTTCAACAAGACCACAGAATTTGCAGAACTTGCAATGCGTGTTTCACGCTGCAGAACCCCATCGCCAGAATTATTGCAAATGAAAAGATCCAGACTGCATTACCTTATTTAAAAACCAATCTTAACTACACAAATATTTTACTCTCCTGTTAATAATTAATGATTCCTTTAGCGATTCTATGCTTAATTGTAATAATTAATTATCCACATTGCAATTGCTATTTGTTAGAGTAGCAATTATATTTGAGCAACAACTTTTTGTAATATCCATAAAAGATCTAGTACAAGCAGCATGTTAAAACTGCAATCCATTCAATTTCCCCTTATGGCAATGTTGAATTAGGTTTTCAAAGGACAATATTACCATCACAATATTTACAGAGAGATCTATATCAATCTACAGAAATAGTACAGTTCCTACCGAATTAACGTATTACATTTAGAGTGTCTTTTTTGCAGACATGGACAGGCCTAAGATTAACGCAAAAACAGTGAATCCTTGTGCAGCTATTCTTGTTCTCATCATATACTGAGACATCTTTTTTTTGCCAGTGCGAAAACTCCACAGGCCAAAACTTAATGCAGCTACAGTGGCCAAACATCCTGAAAAGGTCGAGAAATAATTGTAGCTTTTAGCTTAATTGGGAGTTCGATCATTATTTACCGACAGGAACAAATGGGTTCTCCTTAACCTTACGAATTAACTTTTCCTTCTGCGATTCAAGGTGTGAATTTGCATCAATCTCCTTATGAATCTGAATCCAATCGAACTGCAATTCATCACTTTCTTCTGGTTTTGTTTCCATTTTATTCACAATAATTTGTTATCTAAATAATTTACATAATTTTTGACAATCTTTGGTTATGTTTATTTTTAAATTAACATTTCTAAAATACAGGAGGTTGTCTAAATAGATAGCTTTGCAAGCGCGCCGGGAAATTCAAAATGTTAAATAAACTTTATACTGATAGAAATTTCACTAAATCGTGTAAATATTTCATTCAAAGCCCTTTTGAATAACATTTTTTTATTGAATGTATTGGAATGTTATATAATAATAATTGTTGAACATCTATCATCCAACATAATTAATTCGCAAAATATTTTTCATTTAATTAGCCATTTTTATATAAATACACTTTTAATAAATCCCTGTTGTAGTACACAATTTTAAATAGATGATGACTGAAGAAATGTATTCCTTTTATTATGACTAATGACTAGAACATAATGAATCACAAAAAATGCAGAAGATTATAGATTACATAATTTTAGCTTACATCAAATGCTTGTAAGATAACATTTAGAATTTCCACAATTAATAAGCTCTCTTACAATCCTTTCTTAATTTTTTTGGTAACATAAGTTAATTGTATTTACATTACGTAACATTTCATTTAATAAAAGCTTTTGTATTTTAAAAGAAAATTGTTTATCAAAAACGAAATTTGGTACAAAGAAAATGTAATTATTTTGATTATACGTTTCTTAAAACTTTGTTATTATTATCTGATTTCAATTACGCCGATTAATTATTGTACATAAACGTGTTAACAATTGATTTTTGATTATTATTTCGTTAAGTTGTCCATTCGTACTGGCAAATACTGGCATTATCTTATGATTAGTCCAAAATAGGATTAAAAAATAAATAATTTAAATATAAATATGTACAAAATAATGATATGAAATTATTCAGTGTTTACATTTCGTTTGACTGCAAACAAAATAATAAATAAAAATATATATAAATTTTACACGTATTTCTTACGAACTACTAATAATCGAATATAAAATTGATTCAACCGCAATATATTAAGTCTATTCAATACCAAACGTGTTCGTTTCTTCAACAGCCAATAACAGTTTTTCGTACAACACTTCCGACGTGGTATACGGCGGCAAATCGAGTCTATTGAAGCACGTGTGCGCTCTCGGTAGACTATTCGGCTTGCCCCATTTCTCTATGCAAAATTTCCTAGGGCCGATCGAGCCCCTCAACGCCGAGAATCCCTCAAACGGAATACTTGAAGTTCCAGTCACGAATTGCAACAATCGTAGTCGCTGTTCGTTAGTAAACCTAAATCAAGTGCAATAACGTTAGTTGTACCGTGCGAACGGATAAGAAAATCTTAACAAAACGTACCTCTCGATGGCTTGCCAAAACCACATAACGACCAGATGCTGATCGTGATAACCGCCTCTGTATTCGGTGTTCTGACGCCAATCGTTCAGATCGATTTCGGCCGTGCCTGCCATCACTAATTCTAACTCTTGAGCATCGAAAACGCTAACTAATCGCGGATCGACCACTTCGTAAAACCCTTTCACCAAAGCTTCGGTCTGTTCCGAAACGCCTCTCTCTAATCGCCACCTTACAATGCGCTCCAAATACTCCTACAATCAAATGGCAATCGTTAGAACCTTGTTCAAACTTACTTACTGAAAGGATAAACGGTTACCTTTTTATTCTTTTCGGTTACCGGCACATTACGACCGCCTGGCTTCAATTCTCTCTCGAGCACTTGACCGAAGACTTCTTCCGTTACGGCAAACGTTAACTCCAATTCGCCTTGCACGGATACGTCGTGCTCTTTGATCCATTGCAACGATTGGTGAAACTCGAAATCTAAACTCTCCAAGTCGGATAATGCTACAGGAAGACGTAGTAAAGCTTTGTAGAACGGTCTCGTGAAGAATGCATCTACTAAGTACTGATGAACTAGAGCTAGGCCGAGTACGCGACCGCTAAATCGGAACCTGCCGCAAAAAAAAGATGGAATTAATCTCACAAGTTTCAGAATAGAATGAAATTTTCCGTGTGGATTATTTAAAAGTTTATGAATCGGAAAATTATTCAAAAAACAGTTCGTACCAGTCGGGATAATTATCGACGAACGCCGACATCGGCGATATTTGTACGGTGTACGTGTCGTTGGCCGAATATTCGAATAGGCCGTAATACGGATTGAACAATTCGCGCGAAAGCAGGAAAAAGAATTCGCGCGACGGGCCGCCGTAATCCAATCCCTCTTCGTTGTCCCACACGACGCACAACTTTCCCTTTTGTAATTCCTTCTTGCTCGCCGACATTATGCGCCTGAAGGCGTCCTCCAAGAGATGATCCCTGCGAATGTGCAATCTGTAACCGACGAACAAATGCGTAAACACTTAACGGTTGAAGGGAGAAAGGGCGACGCGACGAACCGAAACTTTCCCGGTCCCTGGCCGTAACCTTTGCTCTCGAGCTTCCGATAGAAATTCCGCAATTTCGCTTCGAAGTCTCGTCTATGAGGCGCCGGAGCCCGATGACGGCCCATTCCGGGCGACGCCACCGGAGACGGCTGCGGCGAGCCGCGCGGACTTCGGCCAGGTGTCGGTCCGGGCGTCGTCGTCGTAACGGCTGGCACATACGACATTATCTCCTGCTCGAACAGGCTGCAAAAAAAAATAGACAAATTAACACTTATCTAATGCGATCGAACGTTGTGGAGCCAAACAAAAATGGATTAATGAAAAAATTAATAAGAACTTCCCAATTCTTTACGGACGCATAAGTTATATCGTCGATTGTCTACCTTAGAGCAATTTCCACTTACCGGTTAACGAAAACAGGAAATGATTTAAACTAAGACAAATCGTTACAACGGGGACGAAATGGCGAAGGAAACGGAATAAAACGTATTTAGCGGTAATGTTTTGGTCCCTCGGGCCAAACGAACCAAACTACTTTATGTCTTTTTGTCGATAAGATCGTTTTGTGCAACGAACTAGCAAAAAAAGGCATTACATAAATGTCATACGAAATATGTATCATACAGTTTCAACTTTAATGTATCACCGTGTAAATTATTTTGCTATTTCAAAATTAAGTAACGAACATAGATTCGAATCGGGGAAATGATTCGAATTCGACGTGGAATTTGATTGTGTTGCAATTGCGTTATTAATACTTGTAATCTATAATTTGCAGTAACAATAACGAAAGACTGAAAATAAATGCGAGACCGAAAAAGAGTTATGAGTAATAGGGGAATACAAAAAGAAAACCTCATGCAAAGATGATAATTATAGAAGAAAATGCGCAAGGGAATTTTCGAACCGTTTCAACAACAATAATAGAATTCTTTGCGATGGTGCGTCTATAATTAATGTCGATGGATGATAATATTATCAGCGATTTGAGAAAAATCGTGTAGATTTCCCCTCTCTGTTTGTTTTATAATCACGTACGAAATACAGAACTAGAACCAATTATTAGCGAAGTTCTTTAATTCTAGAGCTTTAACACTAAATTTCTCATTACTCTTCAAAGTTTGTCCTATCGCCCAAAATAATTGGTCCTTACAAAAATAAATGTTAATCCGGTGTGATCCAGAAACTTATTTATTTAAATTAATAAGCACATCTGCGATCGACCCTGACTGGAAGCAAACCGCAAGAAATCACACCGTTCCAAGTCCGTTTTTTTTTCGTTTTTGCAGAACAACAATAAAACTTAATTGAATCATAATTAATTAATAATAATCCTTTACTCTTTTTTCTTTCCTTCTTCCTCTTATTGCACGGATTATAGCCATACCCTTGAACGGATGAAGTTTTCTATTTTGCATTTATATTATTCAACGAGATCCTTTAATTCCAATTCAGCAATTATTTTTGGTAATTAGGACAGAACGTTTCTTTTTTTACAAAACACAACGAATTACGAAATTTTACGAAGATGCTGCTGCAATTTCTCTTCGGTTTCGATAACTTACTCGTTGTCGGTAACATCGGTCTTCCTAATGATTTTCATTTAGCTAATTGTTCATTAAACGTACGCCGTTTTGTTGTTTTCGTGAGTCACATAAATGAAGCGCACACAATGGGGATAAAGGTTGTTTTGTCATTATTAAGGGCGTGTACATTGATTGCGTGTAATTACGAGTGAAACATAGAAAGAAACTCATCCGTGTGTTGTCGGAAGTTCGTTTGATAGTTTTATATAAATATAGAACAGAAATGTTTGCCAGTTGAATGACATTCTGATCTATGTTTATTAGGTTTAATGCTGTGTGGCATAAAGTTACGGGGATCGTTCGAAACGCTCGCTCTATTAAAGGTGCGCTACTCATAATTACATTACACCGTGTTTCATTAAGAGACAGAGAGAGTTTATTAATCAGCGAGTGTCCAACTATTAGATTTTGGAATGCAAATGAATGAAAATTGGTTCAAACTGGATTATTTTGGATAACAAAATAATTACTAAACCCAACAAGATGTTTCTTTAATCACGATTTATAATATTTTTTTTGCGTATTTCGTTGTCTTAATGCATTATGCAGCACTTATTCGGTGTCAGATGTTTCGTACTGAAGATTCACTTGATTGTGCGTAATGAAGATAATATTTTTCTTTTTGGAGGTAAATGTGTCTACGAAAATTGCGTGTATGTAGGTGGATAAATAAATTTTTAAACTAGTAGCAAATATTTTCGAAAAACGAGAAAATAATTTGGAAAAGCAATAGCGACCAAAGAATAACATCCTTCTGAATAATAGGAGAGTCGTTATTATTTTAAATGCGAATTATTTTCCTTTAAAACAAAAAGTAAATCATTTCTGAAACGTAGACACATGTACACAAAACGCCGTGGAAACGATTTTACTTCTTTTTCTCGTTTCTTTTTATTTTTTCAGATTCGGGCGAATGTTTATTTTTGAAAATTTTAATTTTATTTTGGTTTCCATTATTTTCCTTTTTTATTGTTGATTCACTTTTCGATTGTAATATTTCGATCACTTCTAAGAGAAGCGTTTACGTCAATTCCCTAATAAATATCAAATGTATTTAACTATTTTGAAGATTCCGAACGAATTGATGAAAATATTTATCATCGTCGAAATTTATCGACGAATAGGCTTGAATAAATGATTCTCCCCTTGAAAGCCAAAGGAAAATTAATGATGACAATAAACATTTCTTGAAATACTGAAATGAAACAAACTTACAGACTGAATATGATACCAAAAGTCTTCGTAACAATTCCCATTACTACTAATAGATGAATTAAGTTGTTGAACGAAAAAAAAATATAACACTAAACACTAAATTTAATTGAATTGAATTATATCTAAATCAAAACTAAAAATAAAATTATATTTTAATCAAACAATTAAAGTCACATTTCTTTTATTTTGGTGATTTCAGCGGCACTCATCACTTCAACTGGAGTACGAATGATTTTTTTTTAATGCAAAGTATTGAAAGAAGAAGATTCACTCTGCACTCGGAGCACTGTACCCCGGACTTTCGGTAATAAACCAAGCGAGTGTATGGTGCTGCTGGCTCGCTCCTTCTTCTTCTACAATCTATAATAACTACTAACCAGCTACTAACGAAGGTGCCGAGCAACTAACTATTTTATGCTTCTCAAAGGTGGGGAACTCTCTTATAATTCTTCGCTTTTCCTTTTCTCTTTTTCACCATTACTACGTGCGTTCCTATTTACTGATACCACTTCGATGGAGGCAGAAAGGAACTGACTTTTCCATTATCATTACAGAAACAATAACTATCTTGCATCTTATCCGTTTCCCCTTCTATCTTTCCCCCCTCGGCTTTTATCATTCCCTCGTATAATATTTAATCACCGATAACGGTTGAAAAGTAAATATAATTAACTGGTCAATTATCGTCGGTTTCGTAACAATTACTATCATTCATAAATTAATTATGTGTTTGTTTTCACTGCAATATTCATAGTTTTGCTATTTGTTAATACATATTTTAAACATTCGTATAATCGCATTATTATCGCCCGCCGTAAATGACAAATTGAAGATTATGTAATCGTTCCTGTCGATAGTACGTATGAACGAGTCCGAATTGTGCCATTGTTCCGAAGAGGATGATGAATTACCATTAATGACTTATAAGGATTCATTATGTTCCCAGAGCAGATGCTAATTATTAAAGTAGTTTCTATACGACGCTTGTATAGTATTAAGATTTTGAAAAATTAATGCCTCTTACGATTTGCACTCCTCATTACTTTCGATCGCAATTAATAGCATTCGAATTATTCGAATAATGTCCATAAAGTAACCGAGCTACTGTTATTACGAGTTTTGCTTGAAAATATGCAATTAAAATAGATAAATACAGAAGCGGACGTCGAGTGTTTCAGTGACTAAATAAAAAAATAATACAAAAAAATGTATGAATAATTCAATTTGCAAAACGTATATGGCGTCAATTAATGATTTGCGGAAACCGCCCTGAATGTCCAATCGTTCACGAATGTAGCCATTTTCCATTCGATTTCCCGTCAATTTTTGATGTCAGAGCGTCTCGTGAAGCTCTTCGTTTAAAATCCAACAAATCAAAATAAAACGAAATCATTCGTTGCCACTCTGTATTTGTTAGCTAAACGAAAAAAAAAAAAGAGCCAAGTCCACATATTTCTGATATATACTTCGAAAAATAGGAGTCATTTAACAGACATTTCATATTTTCATTTCTGCTGATTAGATAGTAACGTATGAGGAGTTCTGCCTTTTCTTTTCTTTTCGCAATCAAACTTCCGGCCTTGTTATAATTAAGAACCGAGAAATAAACGAAAACATTTTCCTTGGGCATGTTGCGATATTCGCGAAAGAAAAGAGAATTTTCCGTTTCCATTTAATCGAAAATCTAATACTGCCTCGAGACAGAAATCTTATTCAAATCCGTCAGATAACACCGAGTCTCGTTTACATTTCTGAAAACACAATCATCATTATCAACGTTAACTTTTCGGTCGCACGGTATCAGAAAACGCTTCCTTTGCAACAATTTAGAAACAGCAAATCAACAACAAACAGCATCAACATCGAGAGAAATGGTAACTTAATAAAGATCATTCATTCATAAATTAGTAGAAATTCTTCTTTCTTTTTCTAATTTTTGCTTTACAGAAACGGATCTACTCTTTGTCTTGCAGTGTTCAAACGCCTAATGGATTAATTAATTAAATTCCCTAACAACTCGCCGGATTTCTCAACGTACTGCCTTATAATTGCAACGTATAAAATAAAACGTCTAAATATAAATAGGTGTGTTATATATGTATATCTTACAAACACTGCGAATCTATTAACGAGCACCAATTAAAACCGCTGGAGATGTTACATTCTACATCACAGCTACTGCTATTACACGTACCTAGGTGCAAAAAATAAAGAATTGGAACCGATCCAAGAATAAATTTTAATGTCACACGTATACGGGGCGCGCGAGAAAAGTTTGTCGGTTTCTTCTAAAGGAAAAATGCGACGATTGCCAACCTGCTTACCACACAGTTTCGTTCATTTTCACGCTCATACATTTTAAAATGAATTGCAACTTCCAGCGACAATGAAAACTTCCTAAAAGGACCAAAACGACTTTCTTCGTTGATGAGCCACGTTTATAATAATCGAGTTGTTTACATAGACACACAGTCTACATTAGAAAGAGGCCAAAAATTGATATAAATAACAGCAACGTTTCCCTGCAGCAAACGGTTTCCTTTATTTTTATTTTGCCTCTTTCCTCTTCTGTTATTATTACCTTCCTTTTCATCTATTTCGACAGCATTGCTCTGCACTCGCGTTATATTTAAATCTCGCTTTTACGAGGAAAAAAGAAGCCATCATAACAGCAAAAGAATGGAAATTGGACGAGATTGAAGTGCATCTAAACGAACGAGATGATTTTCTATTCTTAGAAGTACCTGTTCTTCTTGCACATTACACAAGATTGAATGCGTATGGAAATGATGATTGTTAAGAGGGAAAGTGTTCATTGAAAGCTTGAAGGATACGAGGTTTTCTGTTAGAAAAACCAAAATCAAATGCAGCAAATTATCATTACTGGCGTTTAATTTTCGTTTGATTATATAACGACCCAAATTTCATTCATTAAAAAAAACAGACAATGTGGAGCTTTCGAATTAACGTGAAAAAACGGACCTTCAGACTTATTATTTTAATATCATATTATTACGAGGAAAGAAATAAAGACCATTGTTAAAGAACGTTTCGAATGTTTCACGCAATTAGCCTCTATTATGTTCGAATTCAAATAAAAAGGCTTTTGATTATTAATTGAAAGCGTTTTGATCGCAAAGCCCGACCGACTCCTTATTACACGTTCTCTAAGGGCAATAATTGTAATTAGCTGCGCTATTGGCTCATTTGCTTTTCCTTCGAAAATTAAATTGTTATTAAAACTGACAAGACCGGGAGAGTTGCGCCTCTTATTGCCGTTTTTTAATGATGCTAATAAATATCGGTTTCACGTTTCAATTTTCATTTCTGGTTTGCTATTATTATTAACGTACCCGTATATCAAATTAAAAGTTTAACGAATAAAATTGAAAATATGTTGAGTGTTAGTAGCCCTTTAGGTCATTGCCATCGTGTTTCGTTCGACAATTATTGGTCGCTTAACAGAAATATGCATCTTGCATAATCTTAATAAATTCAACTTACATTTAATAATCTCCCCATATTTTTATTACGTTTACGTTTTATAATTTAAATAAATTGAAAATTAAATTATGAAATGAAAAGAAATGTTGTTGTAAAGGAAACTAATAAAAACATCAATTCTAAGACGTATGCAAAATAATAGATAAAATAGTTGTGTATCGGAGAGAAAGGTATGTCGGACGTGATTCTTGTTTAAACAATCTTTCATAAATTTTAATTAATTTCTTCTTATTTCTGTCTCAATATATAAATAATAAAGTGTAACACCTGCATGGAAAATAGAAATGAACGTCGCCAAGACCTTTCCTCCTCTTTCACAAATATTTGAAAACGTCTATTGCTAAATAACAGCGAAGATGGATCGAATTTCCTCTTATTCCATTCGATTCAAGCAACAGCAGCTATTCGTCCGTTTTCTTTCCTTATTTTTTTCGGATTTTACAATAGAATTTTTACGGAAAGCAGGTACCAAAAACGGGGAAAAAAGAAGAATAAAATTTTTACCGTTATTCCATGCATTTTTAGCTAAGTGTGTATTTATAATACAACTCCCTTTTTTCCTTCCCTTAAGTATAAGTAAATTGAAGCGCAGCTGTCCGTCTTCAGATATATATCTACCATAAGCAACTGTTACAAATATTACTGCACTTCTCTAACTAAAAAATTAAAAATATTTTTTGGATGTATAATTTTTTAAATAAAAAATTTAATTCCTCTCTCTCTCTCTCTCTCGGTTTCTTTCGAAAATCATAAATTACTGCACTCTATAATTTAGGAACTCACTTTTTAGCTCGAGGCAATCATTTAGTTCCATGGCCCTGCCTTCAAGGAAAGAAGATTTTTATTACTGAAATAATTTACAGGTACCAGAAAATAAGCAACACTCTTCGGTTTTGGTGTTATAAAAAGTAGAAGATACTTAAAAAAAGCAATTAAAAGTTTTCAAAGGCGTAAAAGATTTTCTTCGTCTACGTATAGATCTTTTTTTTCCTTTTGATAGAGAAATTTTCAAATCCGAGCACGTTAATATTTCTGTTACATACGAAACGCAGTTCAATAGAGATTTGCATTAATTTCCTATTTAAAGTCATATTTATATAAATAAAAAAGATATCTTGAGTATGGTTATTTTATTATACGGGTAACGGTAATCCGCAGCTGATTGATTACACAATAATTTCGTGAAAGCACGTGATGCGGTGTTATTAAAAGTAGTAGAAGAGCAAAAAATAAATGCAGCTGCATTACTGTAATTTTTCTTGTAGAAACCTCCGAACTTTTTCTATTGATTCGGGTATAATACATTTTTACAATTCAAATACCTGCTCGTATAGATATCCTAATACCAATAAATGTCATTAAAGGAAGCGAAAGGGTGCAAAGATTCTATTTAAGACCCTCTTCAGAAACGTCTTTTGAAAAGACGTGGAAATTTCTGTGAGAAAAAGTACGTTTAATGTTACCTGAAACCGTATGAATTGTTTAATTACAGTTCTTTCATACTCCCTCAATTTCTCGGTCTATCCTTACCAATTATTATCTGGATAAAAACTTTTAAAGCTCACCAGGTACCATAAAATTAGCGCATTTAGAAGAAAGCCCTTTTATAATAAACAATCATTAATAAAAGCGAATAATTAATACTTTGCAAAAAAAAGAGATTAATGGTAGTATAATTAAGAGGTCTTTTATAAGATTAAACCGCAACAATTCTTCATTATTATTTAATGTCTTTCATCACTCCCTCGTTTTATGATTCATCTGTGTAGCAAGTTAAATCGATTCAATAATAACTTTTTCGCAAACTAATTATCTACCTTCTTGAGTTAATTTTATCGAATGAATGACCTTATTATCAACATGAACGTAATGGAATAATCAACTTGGTATTATAAGAAACAATAATAAAAAAACGGTGGATTTGCTCCTTTTACGTTCGAATCTAAATATGCCCACACGATGTTGTTATTGTTGAACGCATGGAGTTGCGGAAAAAGTAAAACTTTTTCTCTCCTTTTTTAATTATAACTTTTACGAACTAATTACCAATAAATAAATTAGCTCTTTTTAAGTGAATATATTTGTACCTACACGTATTAAAATTGTAAATCCTTTTGCTGTTATACTAACGTTTACGTAGAAAAGGTCGTAAAGTCCATTACAATATCCGTTAACTAGAATATTTTAAAAGCCTTTATTAATACTGAAAATAACTCTCGAGGAAGTTTAGTGCAGCACCAACAATATTTATTGTTGTTAATGTATCATACAAGAAAGCGAATGTTGCACAATGAAATGTACTAATGCATATAATTTTTTACGAGATATACTCTTTAATTCGTTCGATTGGAATTCATATCATATCAATTAAAAGAAAACCAATGAGCAAGTTTTATTTAATAAGGAAACAAAGATGTGATGGCAAAATAGAATTGCGAAATTCCTAAACTTTAAGTGTTTCATATGTTGTCCATTCGCATTTTGTAGGCATTCCTGCCAAAAACAAAATTTTATTTGTGGGCTAAATAATAGTGACCCACACGATTTATTAGTTTTCAATTTCTTTTTCTGTTTGCTTATTATTCAATATTTATGAGCACAAGCGGAAACCCTTGAAAGAAAGAAATAACGCGTCCGTTTCTGCACTAATTAACACAAACGAATTATTTTTAATGTAAATATGACCGTTTTTTTGATTAGATCACTTGCTACCATTTTTATGATTGCAACATGTGTTAGCGGTTTTTCGAATCTTTTTCTTTCTGCCAGTTGCAAAATCATTGTCTTGTTTCCATCGATTCGCAAAAAGAAAAAAAATTAAACCTTGATTAATAACAATTATTATTATTATTATTATAGTTTTTTTTTCATGGATTATGAATAATAAACAGATAATAATTAAGCGACAGGAAGTTTATATAAGAAATCTGCTCTCGCTTATTTAGGAGTATTGCGCGAGTATTTCTGTCAGCTAATGATGATCTTATTGCGATTTGTAATCAAATAATTGTTTTCCTTTTCTGACTGCGGTATGAATATTAAATTCAAAGATTCCTCGAATAAAAAATAGGTTATTCCATAAATTATTTAGAAGTTTATGATTCTATACGATGCCGGCTGCCAAAATTTCACAAATAATTATGCCGGAAAAATGCAAACTGAAGTACATGGTAAGTAAGGGACACATGTTGCAATAATTATGCGTTTTTATGTACATTAGAAGGCACCATAAAGAGACTAAAAAAGTACGTTAAGTACGTTCTAAAAAGGAAATGAAAACTTGTCGACAGACTTTTTCTTTCCAATAAACAACTACACAAAAGTACGAACAACGGAGGAAATATGTTACGGTTAATATAATTTTTAATCATATGCGCATTAACAATCGACTATTATGCAAATGTATCTCTTTGTCTAATTATAACGCAAACATTCTGCAAGTGAACGATCACAAGTAGGGGACCCTTATCTACGTATAAGTTACAGACGGCATTTCTTACATAATTCTTGAACGAACGGAAAATATGCAATAAAAAACCGTTTAAGGAACGCAATTCGTTTAGGTAACAATTTCTGCGACAGAAAATGCCCAAATTATTTCCATTTAAAGTCATAACTTTGTGCTATTAGTTAACATTGGTGCAATTTGGACTTACCTTAAAAGTATGGTGAGATGAATGTCGTGGCTGAATCTGTCCAAAGCGGACGTTCCATCGACGCGAACCGCATTGATTTTGTCTCGCAAACTCAAAGAGGTGCCCACTGGAGGATGACGTTCCTTCAGTATATCGAATATGTTCGGTTGTCGCAAGAATGCCACCACTTTATCGTTGTACGCTATTGGAATGTCTGGTAAATTGTTTGCAGGCACGAAACTGTTGGAGGTGTTCGTTCTCGGTGGCGGTACCGGTGCCTAAAAATGTTTGAATTCTTTTATTCTGCTTATGAATTCGCATCTAATTCAGTTACTGATTATTTAATTAATTATTAATAATTTGTTAATGGAGGATATATTAGTAATGCTGATTAACCTACCGCTTGACCGTCATCGGATATTCTCCTACTGTTTGCATATATTATCGGTTCGGTTGGAACGCGGGGATCCATGTAAGATGTTCTTTTATGTGTGTGATCAATGAAAAATTGCTAAGAACATTTGGTGTTAGTATTGTTAAGATGGTACTTGTTAACATAAAGTTATTTATTTAAATAATTTACTGTCGTTTAATACCCTTTTCCTTCACTCATTTACAATCAAACTCGAAGAGCAGTAATCGACAATAACGTGTTATTAAATAACGATTTCAAAAAATTAACATTATTCAAATAAACCGCACCTTTCCATTACGATCCTTCTTGGTGTCCCAAGTCGGAGGCAATTCGATCGACGTGTCGGCGAACATGTTCACTAGAGCCACCAATTCTTTATTATGCTGATACTTTTCGAACGTCGATGGATCTCGCCTAATGCGAACGATCATGTGCTTCAATGTCGAATTCCTGTTGTACAGCGACAGCGCGTCCTAAAATACAAAATTTCAATTTTAATTAAACCAATTAGTACAAGTTTCCAATAGAAAAACGCGTTTTACTTGATTCATATGGAGAACGGTGAAAAAGTCCGGTCTGGTCAACAGTCGACAACCGGGCGGCGCCGCCGAATAATCCGCCACTTCCAATCTATGCGAGCTTATCGTTCTCCTTATGCTCTGATACCTGCGATCCAGTTGACGTCTCTGTTGATCTGCACCGGTACCGTTCGACGAAACGCCGGCGTTACCGCCGGGTCGCGACCAAGAGGTGGTCCGTGTCGCATGATCGATATAAAACACGCGCCCGTGGCTGTCCATTCTCGCTTCCCATGCTAAAAACGTCAGAAAGGACGCGATTAATTGAGTTTATTTATAGTTAATTAAGTTTAAACGAAATAAATCTACGCTTTAAGCACTCACACGGCGGCAAAGGATCTTCGTGGTCGCCCGGTATTTCAGCGATCGCCAAAACGCGATGCGTCCGTTCGGGTATGGACGGCAACCGCGTGCTCCTCAAATGTCTCAGCGGTAACGGAATCCCTCCGGACGCTTCGCCCTCGTCGACGCCGTTCTCCGGCAATCGCAGTTCCAATCGTTCCTCCTGACGATCGCAACCGTTCGCCGGCATCTCGTCGACGTGCAATTCGGTTAGGGCGCGCAAACTCAAGCGCGGATTGAACGATTGCACGTCCGACTTCGTCAATATCGGATGTAGGTTTCGACACTCGCCGCCGTCCAAATCGCCGTTGTTCGATAGCCAACCGTCGACGGAATCGGTCGCGTCGGTGCCGTTCGATTCGCAATCGCTCGCCTTCAGCAGCGGCGGCCGTAGTTCCGGTTTCTTCGGTCGTCGCGAGTGATGCGTGGGCGTCGGCGGGCAGACGGGCATCGTTGCGGTACCGCCGACGACGCTCGCGGTTCCCGATATTCGCGTCAGCGAACGCGGATGCGGCCGCAGCATCGGATTGTCGCCCTTCGTTTTGCCGACGTCGCGCTCGGAAACTCCGCACGCCTCCTCCGAAGCGGTGTCCGTGCTACTCGACGAAATCTTCTCGTGCAGCGGCGTTCTCGTGCCCGAGTCGTCCAGTGCGTTCGCCTTGTTCGACAATTGTCGACATAACGGCTTGTGCGGTTTCACACTTTGAACGTCCGCAGCATCGCCGTTTACCGGCGAAATGCTCTTATGTGCGGTTAGTTGTATTGGACTATTATTACTACCATTCACATTATTCTTAGCTTCTAAATTGTCAAACAGCAAATCTCTCTCCTTCGACGGGCTAGACACGTTGACGGCGGCCCCTTTGAAAACCGTCGTGATGTAATTATCGCTACCGATTAGTTTCTTGATGCCGTCGTTCAGCGCGGATTTCGCGTGGTGGTGCACGGGCGTCGAATTGAATTCGCCCGTGCAAAACGCGTTGCTCTTAAGGCTACTCGTGCAAGTCGGCGCGGGCAACTTCTTCGACTCGTCGATGTCGATCAATTCGAAACCGAACGTGTCTTCCGGCTTTTGCATCTTCGGTTTGTGCTGCCTGTGGACGATCGGCGGCGTTAGCGACGAGTTCAACGCGTGGCTCCTCTTCAACGGCTTGTGTAACGTACGCGGCGGCAACGGTGGCGCGTCATCGTCGTCATGGGCGTAAAACGTGCCGGATTCCTCCGGTTTATCTTTGGTCGGCGTGCCGCACGTCGACGACGCCCACAATTGATAGTACTCCTTGTTCGGCGACTTCGAGCGCGGTCTAATTTTCCTCTTCGCCCCGCTGATGTTCGTGCTCACCGATCGCGTCAGGCCGGTGATCGATTTCTTCTTCTTCGCCCCGTTCAAATTCTCCTCGTTAACGCTAATAATCTCTTTCTTATCGCTACTACTTAGTTCCTCTAACGAATTCGATGTCTTCAACTTATTATTATTATTGGTTATTATGTGATTAGGTAGATCGTTATACTCGTCCTGGAAGCCATCGTTCTCGATGCCTTTCGCTTTGATCTTCTGCTTGATCTTGATGAACTTCTTAAATTTATCCGGCGGATCTTTCGTCAATAACGGTTCGGTTTGCGCCAGACAATCCAACGTCGAACCGCTGTAGTATCGGAAACACAATAATTTATTGCAATCTGCAAAACGAGAAAAGAGAAATGAACGGTAATATGAATGAATGAGCAGAACGGTAGATCGGCGAAAGATTATTTGCGCTTTACCGTTATGAGCTTGAGGTATATCAAGCAGCCACATTGCCGATGTTTCCGTCGGGCATACGCCTTGCCTACCGATGCAATCTTCGAAGCTTGTGCTGTCTGCAATGAACAAAACGAAATTATAAACGTTGATCCATTACAAAAGCGGAAATTTAGTTGCTCATGAATAATTGGTTGCATATACAATATTTAAATGTTGCTAGAGCATTTGGTAACTATTAGTGAAGAACCGGAATATATTTCGTGTGCCACGTGGTGACCGTTCGTTCTTTTTACTATTAACACCTTTTGCAAGGTCTTTCCTTTCGTTAATGAGAAGGTATTCGTCTTCTTCCTCTGTCAGGTTACGCCTTAAACCGATTTATTGCGGATGAGCGCATTAAAAATAGCAAAATACCCATTTTACGTCGGTTAAAAATAAATTCATTTTAAAAATTTAATACGTCTATTATTAACGACGGTTTTTAATTTACACATTCTTCCGGTGTTATTATATATGTGTAACGGAAGTAGGATGTCCGATTTGTTTAGAACGTACCCTCGTACAACAATGCAAGTTCCGCTTTTAACATACTTTTCCCTTCTACCTTCGCTTTTCTCGAAACTAGTCTAACATCTGTTTATATGCACGGATATTACTCGATATACACTTTTTTTACTGTCTTGAAAGTCACTATTTTTAACTTTGGAAATAAAAAGCCAAGAATATTTATTTACGCGTTTCTAACGTTAGAAGAAAGTGCTCAATTAAAATGTAATAATAAAATAAAACATTTACAACTCTGTAGGTGCAAGGAAGAACGAGAAAAAAAATGGGGTGCGCAAATGGGGGCTTCTTATTAAACGAATGCGTCTAATTTAAATTTTATTTTTACATTTCCTTTACACGCATAATTTTTTTGTCTTTTGTTTCAATAAATTGCAATTTTAGTTGATTCCCATTCGCAGTTTTCCTTTATCCGAAAACGAAAGTCATTCATCAAATCGAATGAACGCGATCGATTTTAAACCGCGTGAAGCATGAATGAATTTTAAATGTGGTCCGATTAAAACCGATTAATTTCGTTCTACGTCTTATTATTAGCGTTAATTACTCTCAAGGTTAATTGAATGTACTCGATAAACGAATCGCGAAGTGCGAGTAGTTTTGGTAATAGCGAATAACACGAAGATTATCTCATTTTTCTCCTCTTTGGAATTAAGTAATTTTTGCAATGGGATTTAAATAATAAAAATCCAGACAATAAGTTTTAAGGAAATTCCCAAACGTATTATCCCAGACCATCCACTCAAAAAGAAGAATAAATAAAATACAACAATGCGGTAATTTTATGTGCGAGAGAGAATATTTAAATATAACAATAAGACAATAAAAATGAAAATGAGAACTTCTCCACCATTTAGGTTTAATATTTAATTCATTTCCCACGTATTTCAAGCAAAAGAAAGAAATAATTAAAGAAAGTGGTTTTGTTCTATTCGAACGGAAGATGTTGTTGTTGATGGAATTATATGTAAATAGTTGTAATAGGTAAGGGAACGACCACCATTATTAATATTATTATATTTTGTTCATTCTTATTTTCTTTTCCATTCACTTAACTCATAAAAGAAGGCACATAATGGTAATAATCAAATGAATGGTAATTTTATTAGATCCTTGTAAGTAATTTCCGTTCCATAGCCGGAAGTACATAAACAAGTCATTGTGTCAGACGTCGATTTAATAATTATAGATAAATATATATCTTTGTGTTGCGTGTGGCCTCGATCGAATCCACATTTAATTCACGACAACGACATTTCAGCAATTAAACTTCTTCGTCCCGAAGCAAAAATTTCATTGTATCTTGTTCGAATGAATGAACGAATGGATCCATTCATAAACTCACTTCCATTGATGAAATGAAGAAAGGTCGAAGGCGTTTTATTGTTTTAGTTAACAGATTGAATTCAATTAGATTACAGGTGTTCTTCATTCGTGACAAACGTTTGCAATAAACCAATAAAAAAATTAGAATGGAAAATGTACAGAATCATGGTCAAGCTTCATTTAATCGTTGTTAATTAACGTGTGAATGCTTCATTTTCGCTGGAATACCGCATGACAAAGAATTGTGTGACACAAGCATGCCATTTAAATGAGTATTTTCAATTTAAAGCAAAAAAAAATCGATTGCTAATATTGAACGAAAATCATATCCGGTCGACAAAAAGAACGGGCAGCCGTTGTAATTATAAAACGAAATAAAGAAGGAACAGGTACATATTATTCCATCGTCATTATTATTACCGTCCACGTAATATCACCTGCTTCGGTTAATGGGAGGATGGAAAAAATGGACAAAACCTTCCTCAATTCGAAAATGACGAAACCCGCTCCGCACGCCGCCACTTCTACTATTTAAAGCGTAATAATATAATTCGTAATATTTCCGGTTTAACCAAATGCTGCGCCGATACACGATACACATGTTATCATTTCCTGTATCTAAAATACATATAGAAGTTTCATTCATATTTCATGTCGGACGTGCCGATGAATAATGTCGTTTTATTTCGATTGACCTAATAAAGTCATGCACCAAAAACGAAACGAAAAAGAAGAACGTCGAAGCATTCCATTGATGGGTATCATACGTTAATCTGAGAAAAATTCTTGGTGGAGTAATTAATTGCAGCGGATTATTAGCTCGAAAGCTCATACCTTAAAAGTTACTATAAGCTCACTTGTGAAACCGCCAATTTTTAAGCTATTCAACGTTCTTCTGATGTAGTATGTATTTAAATAAAATGCAAAGTTTTCTAGAGTTTGAGAACTTCTTTAGTAATAATAGATTTTGCACGTGGCTTGGCAAATTTTCTTCCACACGTTTCTTTCCTATTGATTTTTGTTTTCTAGCGCCAACAATCTATCACTCGCCCTCTCCGTCGCATTAATCGATGATAATTTATTCAATAAATGCAATTATATGGTTAACATTACTATAATTGTTAATAATAAAAGGATTTATAACTTGGGCCATTAATTAAATGCAAGTTATTTTCGTGTGGGCATTTCTTCTCTCTTTCACATTATTGCCATTAGCGAACGATACTGACAAGTACAATGTACTTTTATAAGCTCACACCAACAACTGTGTAATTTTTTTAAATTTTCTCTTACGCATTTACATGATTATCTTTGTAGGATATAACATCGTAAACAGTTCAGATTCGGCAAATAAAATCGACGTTTTATAAGCCGATACTGAACAGATATTGAGAGATACGAAAAACAAACTACTTTCAAATAAATACACTCGGCCAAATAGATTTAATAATAATTAAATATTTTCGTACTTTGGAAGCCATTCATTCATTCCGTCGTTAGTTCATTCATAAAATCACTTACAGCTTCGTTACATGGGCCGATTGTATAGAGTGTCGATGAACGAATGAACGATTTGAGACTTCATTTGGTTGCTGTTCGTGCGTTTGAAACATTTTGATCGATTTTTTAACACGAATTTAACGATCCGTCGATCTCGAACATTCTGTTTTCTATCCGGTATTGAGTGTGGCTTTTTGCAGTTAATAATTCAACGTTTTAATTTTAGACGTTTTATACGAAAGAAAACAGAAATACAAATATATTTCGAAACGAAGAAAAAAGTTATCTATTTTCGTGCTTGAACGTAAACAGTAAAACCAAATGAAAGTATATGGCGAAGAGTGGAAGAAGAAGAAGAAGCGAGAGACAGGAAAAAATGGAAGAATTGAAGAAGCTTTTAAAAACGGAAACATTACGCATACCCTAAAGTTAAAGAAACCGGATACTGGGCATGTATATTATTATGCACTTTAGCAATTTGTATAAATAAACAAGGGAAGTGAATGGATTTCATCTTCCTCTACCACTTCTCGTTATCCTTTTGCGTTTCTTTTTCGTCGAATCTTCGATTATAAATATTCCGCCCTTCCCGTGCGTCTGCCGATTTGTATTTTCGATCGTTACATAAATAATTACTTAACCGAGCATTTTATTATAATCGATTGATGGAAAATCGTTTTCTCGAAGCAACATCGCCGGATTAAGAGCCGCATTACGAAGATCCATTAAAAGCCATCGGTTGCATTTTATTATCTAGTACATAAGAAAAGGTGGGACTCGCTTTGAGAGCTTCTTGTGGCTACGCTTCCACGTCCTTCCTCGAAACGGAAAGCATTAAAATTAATTAATAAATCATTTCTCTCCAACATTTAATTAACTCATTTTATTATTGTTGTTGTTATTATCATCATCATCATCATCAACAATAAACAATACGTATGTTAATGTGTAGGAAAATAATGGAGAATTATAAAATATTGTCAATAATATTCAGGAATTTATGGTTTTATGAATTATGCTCACTTTAATATGACTTTTTTTGTTATTCGTTTCATGAATGAATACGGATCTGTTTAGTGTCCGAGAGCGTGTGTTGTACACACAGGATGCGAGTGGGTGGATATATAAAATTAGTCCTAAAAACTAACCATCTTTCAGTTATTTTATTATTATTATTTCCTCGCCACATGCCGAGTTTATATTCTCCATTCATATATACGTGCATCTCTCCTCTGGATGTTCGCTTTTTTAATGGCTCTCGTTGTAAAAAAGGCAAATAAATGTGGAAGGTGAATTTATGATTAAACCAAATGATAAAGCAATAAGAAGAAGGAAAGGAGCGCAGGTAACACAGCGAATGGTCAATTCTTGCAGATTTCTTTCTCCCTGGCTTAATTCCTGTTTCTCTTCGCTAAATGGTCTTGCGTAAACGTGAATTTATAAGGATTTCAACGCTGAGGTTGTCGTCACATCGGCTCGTATACAGGGCGATTCCAATAGGGTTTTCTAGCTGTAAATTCCTGCAATTTACGATTGTTCATAAACCAATATAATCAGGTGTGCTACAATGACCGAACAATAAAACCCACACAGATTTGATTGAAGCCTCGAGTAATAATGCACAATTATTTATTGGATTGGTAATTTTCAGTTGTTTATTGGAAATCCTTTCGTATACGAGAGCATTTCTTTACTGCCTCTTTGGCATTTTGTCATTGCGATTAAGGAGGCAAGTCTTTGCGTTTGGTCGATGAAAAATTAAGAAATAATTGCATTCCAAGTCTGGCCGGTAATAAATTGCAGTGTGTGTAAAAGAGAGAGAGAGAGAGAGAGAGAGATAAATTCCAGATTGACCTACGCAATATAACGTTTTATATTGCACTAGATTTAAAATATGTCGCCTCGCATTAGTCACAGTCGAGCTGTATTATTTATTTCATTCAATTTCTTTGTAGGATGTGCTCTTTTTCAATCCTTTCAACATACACCCGCAAACAAATTCCAAAGCTTTCGCTACTCTCCAGCCAAAATCGCGACAACAGTTTCGTAAACAAATTCGAATCATTTTTGCAAATTGCTCTCGGCCCTAGTGTCGTAACGCGGCTTTTCTTTAAGGAAATCGATAATATATTTATTAATAATATTATTCCGATCGAATGGCTATTTGTTTTTTAAAGTAACGAATAAATATGTTAAACAAATGGGATATAAATTATTATTTACATTGAAATCTGGTCATTTCTTATAAAGCAAAAGACAAATAAGAGAAAAAGGCCGTGTGTGTGTGTGTTATGTGTACCTGTTTATGAAACTAGCTAACGAAAAACTTAAACGATAATGTAGGTGGTATGTGCCACGTTTGTGGGTTTTGTTTAACATTTTAAAGCCACGCCAACAACAAGCCACCAAAATATGTACGAGAAACGGACAAGAAAACTTCGAAGGAGTACGAAGAAAACGACAACTATGTCCAAAAAACGCTTTCCCTTGGCCATTATCGTTCTTATGTAAAACGAAAATTAACATTATTGGCTTGGTTTGTTCCAATAGATTTAGAATGCAATTCGAAGCGTTAGAAAGTGCGGAGATGAAGAACGCAACGCCAATACTCCATTCGATGTTGACTCTTTATCAAGCGAACGTTTCCTGATCGTCGCACGAATGTTTGCCGAAGAGAAAGGATTATGCGAATCGTTGCTTTTTATTGCGAGCTCATTCACCCACGAACTGTTAGAGGGATAAAATCGAAAGACTCATTCCCAGTAAAGCGTTACTCAAAGTTTTACGTGACTAACGGGTAATCCATATAAATTCCCAGGAAAACGGTGACCAATATTGAACGACCCTTGGGAGAAACGAAATTACAATCCTGTGAAATTTAATTAGAATTGTACAACAATACAGACGGGAAAAAAGAAGGTGCATTAAAAATTTACCATCAAATTGAGGGTTTTACATGGAATTTGAATTAAAAACAAATTCCGTCTGGCAGATTTCTGAGGCAGAAACGAATAAAATCCAATTGTCTCGAAGGCATTTAACAGCATTTATGAATGAACGCGCGTATGAACGATGACAATATTAATCGTTTCGTTTCCATTGAAGATTTCATTTGCCAATTTCGTTTCATGCAGAAAAAGAAATATTGAGAGAGAGAAAACTTTCGATTTGTTAATGTTGTTTTTTTTTCTCTCGAAATCCATAAATAACCCGCATAGAGGTTGTCGCTTATAACGTTTTGATGACGGTCGTCCCAATTTAATCAAGGATTTATCGGACCACATCCATTAAAAGTGGACTGTTATCGTTATTATTAAAATATTATGGAAACCCATTTTTTTCTTCTTCTTCTTCATCTTTAAGTGTTATTTATGATTCATTCACACATTTTTCTTCATTGTGCCCGTGTGTATTGAATGGCGATTTTATTTCGTTTTGGTGCTACACCACACGCACACGCACGTTATAAATTAAATTTCTTTTCGTTCACGTATTTCCATTAAGTAAACGTCGGGTTAAGTGGGCAGTCGAGTGCGGAGAAAGAGAATGAGACCGAAAAAAGTGAGAAAAGAGGGTCTTTCACCGATGAAAAACGGCAGGTTGAATGTCGCGCGCGTTCTTGTTCACACCTATACGCCGTTCTCATTACCATATATTTATACACGCACATATGCCAGTTATTAACTCACTGATACCTTATATGATTAGCAAAGGAGTAATAAATACGAAATAGTAATAGTAAATATTGGCGATAGGAACTTTCAAATATTTGATCGAATTGTCCGGAATGGCCGTTACATAAATTGTATTTCATTGATTAACGACAGCGAGCGTGCACGAATGCGAAAAATTTAGAAATAATTTGCGTTCCTCCCCGTTTTCACCTGTGCTTCCAAATCGATCACCGCAACACTTTCGGGTTGTCACGAAATAACCGATTCGAATCCTACGTGAAGGCGACTTATAAAAGGATGGCGATCGATCTAATGCAAACGCTTTCACTTGTGCACTTTTGAAAAGAGAAAGCTCGACGACGATTTAAATGTTGCGCATCGTCTGCTATTTTAATTGGGAACTTTTATCGACGAGAAATGGCGGAAAACGAAAAGTTGCGATTTCCATCGCATTTCAAAATAATCGCAAGGAAACGGATGTTTTATTCTAACATCGAAACCATCATCATCGCAATAAGCCGAAGGAGACGCAAAAAAAAAGATTGGATTTTTTTTCGTTCTGGTTTCAAACAGCATCCACTTAAAGATCCCGTCCGCACTTGACGTTAATATTATTTCCGGTCTATATTTTCCATTCTCCCCCTCTTGACGAAAACAATAAATCCCAATAGCGGCGATATAATCGACTCGAACGGAACGGAAGTAAGATTAAATTGTAATTAGAGTGAAATTTAACGACGAAAATTTCCTTTGTAGAAACGCGAAAAACAATTAAGTTTCTCTGTCGCTTACGCACTCGCAACAAAAAATTAATTGCACAGTGCGAAAAAAATTACAATAAACGTTGCTCGTTAATTTGCCAACACGTTTTCGCAAATTGTTGCCGTTTTAATTGCTCGAGTGCAAGATAGTCCAAATACAAAGACAAGCAAAAGCGTTGATTCGTTTGAAAGCTGTTTACAAGTGGATGCCAAAAAGTTCGCAAAAGATTGATTCGTCTAAATGTCACGGAGACGTTACTTTATCCATTCATATTATGCTATGAAGTCGAAGGAAGCTCTGCCGAATGAGCGAATGAATGAATGCAGTTTATCTTCGCTGATGTACATACATATGGTCTTATTAAACGCACACGAACATATCGATACACGAATCTTCGCTTAATAAACGCAACCAACGGACTACGCCATCGCATCCCATTCGATTATAAAATAATAAAAAACAGATGTTATTAATAACAATAATGGTCCGTGTGTTTGCGTGATTGTTATTACGAGGAATAAAATAAATTCGAATGGAATCCAAATGAATTTATAATTGTTAATGTTATTTTAATTAAAATTTCACTCATTCCAATTTTAATTGTTAATTTATGCACGAGAAACAAATAAATAAACGAGCGGTCACATGTTCGCCGTCGAAATTTAAAGGACTTTAATTTCCGCTCGATATTACGCCGATGATGTGTGCAGTTCATGGCGAAATTCGATTATTATTGTTATTTTCGTTGCCTTTCAATGTTCGTCATTCGATTTGATTTGCCACGCCAATTTTTCGCGATTCATTCATGAAAACGTTTCATGAATGGAAAAAAAAACAACAACAACGTGTACATAAGATAAGATAATCGGATTTTGTTTTAGCAGGAACGTTATCGATTAGCTATCGATTTCGTTAATTAGGCATTAACAACAAATTTAATTTTAGATAACTATTTTTGATTTATATTTCAAGTTGCTCCTTTTTAATAAACTTTAATCAGAGATGATTTATTAGTGTTTAAAATGGTTGTTTATAGATCGCGAACAAAAAAAGTCATTTTAACAGTTAATTTCTTTCTTGTGATAAAAGAACTGGCACGACATCATCATCACCGAAACGAAATCGTTAGACATTGACGTAAAGCGACAAAGAGAAGAGAAAAAGAATGATATTCGAGCGCATTCAGAAAGGCACGTGCCTCTTCTGATGGTGGTAATAATAATGTTAATCCGGTAAAAGTTTAAGAGTCAGAGCGAGAGAAAGGCTCTTATTTACATCAGCTGCCTTTTAAAAAACGAGGTTTTGATAACAATAAAAATGCCTTCCTTCTTCTTCATTCTTCAAAAATCCGGTTACACACAACAATAGAGGGACGACGATGGCGATGATTTTGCGAGCCGTTCGATGTTATTTCCTTTTCCGCAATTTTCGCTATAACTCCTCGAAATAGCGATTTTTGTTTAATGTAAAAACATCCTATTTACAAAATACGTAATTATATTTAGACGAATGACTAACAGGAACGACTTTAATAGGGACCCCCAGACCTAACAATAATAGTAATAATTGAGGAATTCGAATCGAAAATAATTTAATGGAAACAAAACGGAACGCACTCTGATTTACATAATATGAAAATTTACAAGGCGATCGTGACTGGATACTTGAATTAACGAACACAACAACAACAGCAAAATCATCAATGGGAAAAACGAAACGAGGTAGAATAAAGTAATAACGTACGAAGCAAGAAGAACGTGAATTCATTCATGAACAATGAGCGAGACTTTCGCAAACTTTCACGTGCTTATACGCAAAAAAATAGTAATATTACAACTCTTATTGCTACAATTATGCTAGTTTACTTACGTTTTATAAAACTGTTCAATCCACTACCTCGCCGCTTGTTAAGCGAAAAAAACACCGTAATAAATAAGAATTAATTCGAAGAGGACGCAAACTTCAAACTTTTATTTTACAACCGACGATCGAATACGAAATGAAACCGGTGCCAACAATTTCCGAAATTAATTGGAAAAACTCAAACCAACTTTCCTGCAATATCCTTTTTTTTTTTTTCGTTTTTTTCTATTTGCCCTCGTACAAACAAACTTGTCAGTCACGAATTTACAACTGAAAGGAGAATCACGTATACTTCTTTTAAAATTCCTCCAAGAGGTGGGAGACTTCGATGAACGAGAAATTTTCAGCGCGTAGTGGGAGAAGGCGAACATTATTTCTGAATGCGACGGGCGACGTGAATGAGCGAGAGCGAGAGGCGACCACGGAGGCAAGTTCGCTTCGTTGCGCTCCCCTTGCTCCCCCTGGCCCGGGGGAACATTGTGTAGTATGACGATGTTGGCGAGGAAGCGGAGCAAGGGAACGTTTCATTCATAATCAGACGACCTTTAAACGGGCGAGAAGAGCGAGAGGAGCGCAAAGATCCGGTCTTACCTTACTTATTTCACCGTCGCCGTCGTAGTCGATTCAACGCTTTTAACTTCGAGAACGCTATTAAACAAATCCACGATAATGGTAATAACGACGGCGAGCATCATTTCCATTCCGTTCAAGTACGTGGCGATCGTTGAAACAGACGTAGAAACGAAGTTGTTCGCAATTATTGCACCTGAATCCATTCGCTGCTGACGAACATTCATCGAGCAACATTTCGCACTACCTCGCAGAATCGAGTTCTTAACTCCAAAAATTATGATTGAATTCTTTCGTTTAATCACTGAAAGATTCAATTCTAGCATACTTGCAAAACTAAACAACAGATTATAGCATTGAAAGTTGGTAAGAGAATCCTGATCTTCCAAAGTGTGAGGTTTTGCTTTTAACTTCCTCCTCGAGCGTGCCTCACAGGTAAAAATCATGTTACGAGTTTCGGAGTGCATTCGGGGAAGCGCCAATTGTTGATTTATTGCGCTTTCAACAATCAATCCGCAGATTATTTTAATGGTGTTCAAGCGTTGATAGAGAAGATGGTCAATTTTTAATGCTCGGTCTTGAAATTATCACACGCGTTCTCCAACCTCTTCTATTCAAACATATCTACGTTATTAATCGGGAAATGCCTATGTAAACGTGTAAAATATTCCATAACGATTGGAGAACACGAAAACGCCATATAATAAATAAAAGAGCGAGAGTCTCGTACTCGAGAACAGCGCATTAATAGAGATGTAATCAATAATTTATGAAACGTTCTTCGTATGTAATAATATGTGGGCGGTTGATTATTTCTCGTGTTGCTTGCCTTTTTTTTCGGCTTCGGCTAATAACAATAATCGTCTATTTTTATTGTCACGACGATTAACATTACAATTTTCGTCGTGGAAAATATCTTCATTAGAAAGTTCGTTAACAGGAACATCGTTTGGGAAGTGTTTTGCCGTCTCTAATGCCCGAGTCAATTAATTAGTTTTCGTTTGTTTACACATGGATTATTTAATTTATATTCAAACATCGTTATTTCCATAAAAACAACAAGATTAAGGAGGGAAATCGAGAGAGAAAGAGAGTTAAGTTGCATTATAACGAACCAGCGTGTAAACAATAAGAGGAAAAGCAAATAAATGAAGCAATTTATAAGGATGTTTATCAATAGCTACTAATTGCTAATTTATCATTTATGATGCTCCTGCACGAAAAAAAACAGTGCGAATAATATATTGATATTGATCAAGTCCAAAGGAGAAAAACCTACTAAATTGTTAAGAAAGTATTTCCCGAACGTCAACGTTTATAATTATGAATATTTATGAAAATTGCTCTGCATCTTTTTATCATAAAATTCTTAATAAAAACGCCAGCGCAAACTTCGCCATGAATGTTCTGAGGACGTTCACTACGTGTTGATGATCTTTATGAATTTCTAAATAGAAAATTCCAGAAATTCTATCAATGGCAATTTGCATACTACTAAAATTTATAAGTCGCCATCCAATGGTTTGCAATCTTTCGCGAGACTCGCCAAGCATCTGCAATAATGTTTCTTACAGCGAGAAAGCGATTAATTCGAACCCAATGGCGATTTGTAGAATTCCGAGCAATTAAATTGATTTCTAGATAAATTTCCTATTTTGCAATAGAAATCTATTCGTATACGTAGACGAATCAACATTATCGTTATTGTATCGCGTTCGTAATATATTATGTTTGCGGTTTTTCATGCGAACACATAATTTCTTGCCATTTACCACTAATTAAAGAGTTTGCTGTAAAAACCGCCAGTGAAAAAATAAATAAAAAAAAACAACGAAGAAGTTCAAAGCTAACCGTCCTATGCGGTAGTAGTTAACAGATTTATACAAACAAACATTATTTGCACAAGATAGATGGAGGAGGTATTTAATTCCTTTATGTGCAGAAAAGAGCATTACTTCTACTACGTATTTTAATATTTATACAAGAGAAAAAAAACATAAAGATTGCGAAAAATATTTCGCAGAATCCATTCTTTAGTAATTTCGATATTAGATGATGAACGTAAACAAAATGTTGCTGTTATTATGAATGGATGGAGCAAAAATTATAAACAATTCGCAAATCGTTCGTCTTTGAAGCACCGTTTGCGGAAATACGTAACTGCGAGCTACGAAAGTGGGAAAATCTTTTCTTTTTACAAAAAAGAAACGAGCACGTTTCATTTCAAATTAATGTAAATTGAACGAACAATGATAATGATAATTGTTTGGGTGTAAATTTAGAAAGAAAAAAGACGATGGAGACGGAGAGAAATGAAAATAATGCCGTTTAAACGTTTTCTTAATTAAAGTTAATTGAACTCGTTTCATTTGATTGAATCAATTGACCGAATAAAAAGTCGTGCGTGTGAGCGGCAAGAAGGTGTACGTTAAATTACTTCCTTTTTACACACATACACAACATCTTCATCTACATTTCGAAACACCGAAAGAGAAAGAAGCGCAACATTATTATTATTTCGAATTTGTTTTTCCCTCCTTTTATTCCCTCGCTTATATTTTTCGTAATTACTTCATTAATTTTAATTAGAGATTACGTGCGAACGTGAGCTTATAACAATTGTCTTTCACCATTTTCAATTGTTCTCTTCTCTTAGTTTTCCTCTTCGAGCAAATAAAATTACAAGAACCGTTTCCGTTTCGTATTATTAAGGAGATTAAATGCGATGCAGAAAGGATAAAGGATAATCGACGTCTAGTGTCCTTGCTATTTCATGAGGTTACCGCTTTTCGTACAGGAGAAAAATAAAGTAATCGCAAATTATTTTAGGTATGAAACGTTGTAAGAATACTTTTTTAGAAAGATTTAAATTTTGCCCATTGTCTTGCCACCTTGAGTGGATTTAAAAGGCTGTCAATTCAAGCTCATCAGTCTTTGTGGATCGCACTGTATTACAGAGTGTTAAAAAAAGTGTCACACACTTTAAGGGGTCATAATATGGTCAAGACACGCAGAAAAGTTGAAGCTTATCTCAATGCTTAGGAAGAAGTGTATTAAACATTTGTTCAAAGTTGTTTTTGCTGTTTTTTGTTCATAATTTGTATTTTTATACATAGTTGTAAATAATACGATTTGCAAAATGTTTTGTTAAGACTTTTCTGGTTATCTTGGGCCATAGTATCACCCCTTAACGTGTGACAATTTTTTTAAACGCCCTGTATACATATAAAGTAATAACGAATGGTAGATTGTGTATATGGATGACAAAGAAAGTCTTCGTTTAATTCAAATCCATTATTAACCAATCTAGGCACGTGTCTTATTCATCTTGAACGACAACAGTAAAAATATGTTACAATCGTCGATAGTTACAACGAAGGACGTTGGCAATTTTTGCAATAACGCTTTTCTTTGCGCAGTTTTATCCATAATGGATTTAACAATCACGACAAATATTAAAGAAGATGGCAAGTCTTTTACAGAAAGCAATCAAATTTCCCATTCATCTTCTACTTCGAATGAAACGAAGCTGATTAATTCTAAACGTATATTCGTTACTTCCTATGTACGAAGAAATTTAAGTGACGGCGTTAAGCTGGCAATAAATTAATTTTTTAGCGGTGCGTAAACGAGATTTTTTCCATTTTTTTCGCATCATCTACTGCCCCCCGATCGATCATTTAAAAGCCAAACGGATCGGTTAAGCGAATATAACGATGAAATCCGTAAGGTGATTTCAGGTTAAAAACTGTATATACACATACGTATTGCTAATAAATCACACCTGCACTCGTCACATCCGTTTCGGACAATTATAAAGGTTTAATAAAAAGTAAAATAAAGAAACGAAAATTACATATTCAATTGTATTCCGCTACTACTGGCCATTGACATTTCACGTTACAACTGTATAGTCATGAATTCCATTGAAAAGACAACATGCAAATTATGTGCTAACTCGACTATATTGGAAAGGAAATTATAATTTTTTTACGATTTTGGTTTCGATTATAATTAAACTGAAAACGATGTCATTAAACCCCGTTGCCAATGAGTTAATTAGGCATTAGATAAGAGCATTAAGCATCAATTAACTTGTCCGGATGCAGCAGGGAGTTTTATAAGTCGACGCAACTTTATTTGACACCTACCTGAAGATAAGCTTTACCTTCAGTGACAGTAACTGATTGAGATGATAAATTCGGTTACGAAGTGCTTCACCGATTTCATTTCGCACTTTGTGCTTTTCGTGGTGTGATTTCGAGAATTCCCTTCCCAAAAAAAAAAAACAGCAACAATGCACGTCATTTCTGAACAAACCGCAAATTCTTTAACAATCATTAAGATCAGATGATCGTGAGTTTCAAAAGAACCCATAAAAAAGCCACAACAACATTTTTGTTGCGCATTTTCTCTTACCAAATAGCTACCAGAAGAAATTCTTACACTTCTATTTTTGAAGGTGAAGAACGAATTTCAGATGCTCATTTCCATTTAAAAATTAGTCAGATCATTTTCAATCTGACTCGCCTCGATATTATTTGCACAAGGTGTAATATTTTACAAATTTATCTCTATCCTGTTAATGAAACGATAAAGATCGTAATTCAATCAACTTTTATATCGAATTTAATCGTTGTTACTCAACCATTCAGAAATACGATTAAAGGCAGCACGATGAAAATTGTTCATCAAAAATCATGAATGAACCATCAATGCTCCATTCATTAATTTGCTAAGGTCTAATTGAAAGCCTATCATCGAAGGCTAACAAAACAATGCAAAAATTTGAACAACTAGTCTAAAGTATAACATTTTTTGTTGCTAATTTCAATGCAAAATCATTTCGCATAAAACGGGATCAGCGTAACACATTATTTAGTGTCGATGTTTGGTCATATAGACCAAATTCTTTGTTGCTTTCATGAGAATGGCATTTATTTAAAAAAAATGTATTGAATTTCAATGGAGCTAGTGTAATTTTATTAATAAATTATATATTTACTTTTTAATGTTGAATTATTGTACGGCCGTAACCAGTCACTCGTATACATTAGTTCCTGTTTTATTGGCCTTTACAATTATCTTCATTCAAACAATGGTAATAGGTTTGGTAAGAGGCAGGAGACAGCGAGAGAGAGAGATTAAAATAAAAAATAAATTATAGGAGGAAAATTTCGCAATATAAATGGATTATACAAATAATATATTTGCAATAACAATAATAATAAACTTGTATTTAAATTATAAAAGAAAAATAACATTTAGTTTATATTAAATACGAATCTTGTGTACTTGGTTTGAAAACCAGTAAACTTTTAATACGTATAAACATCCTGGATATAAATTACAATTGAAAAATCTTTCACGTGTGTATCGATAATAATATATTAAATTGCAACAATTATTATGAGAAAATTGCATTACGATAAAAGCAAATCGTTTAGCTTCTGTTGCCGTTTCATACTTTATAAGCTGATAGAATGATGCAATATCACACTGTAATTAAATAAATAATAGGATCAATAATAATTGTATCTCGTTTTTCCCATTGAAAGTGCCTTTTCCTTTGTTTCCATTAAATTACAAATACGCGAACAATAAGAATAATAATAATCGTTTTACTAATTCAATCGGCGGGATATTTCTTCCGTTCTTAGAAACTTTTGCCATTTATTTACATGATTGCGCCCGGCGTGCGTTATGAATCCTTAATTAGTCCATTCGTTTTCTTTTTGTCGGAACACTTTACGTAAACGCAAAATTTATATCGAATAATAAAATACATCCATTTAGAAATGGCGAAACAACGTCGATAAAGCAATAAATTACGAATTTAAATAGTCTAACCAACCGGAAGTGCGATGGAATTGAAGACACATTAAATTCTCGCATTTTATCTAAACAACGTCCTTTTTCCAACTCGGGCTGTTATAGTTCGAGTAAAATTAAAAAGGGAAAAGAAAACTAAGATCACATTTCATTGCTATACACAAAGAAATTCTATATATGCATTCTTTTTGTGTAATGTTCTAGTGCTCTTCGGTATGGATGGATGTTGATGATGATGACAAAATAATGTGTTTACGAAAACGGATATTACGTAATCAAAAGTGGACAAACGGGGTCATACGAAAAGGACATGCAATACACACACACGTAGAGGAGACGTATGTAATAATAATATACATATCTACCAGCCGAATAGAATAAACAATTAACTTTGTATTCCTTTATGACACGCAAGAGATGAATATGTAGATACACAATGTCGAGTACGTGCACAATTCAGATTTCCATCGATTTGCACCGCGATCAATCACAATTGCATAATTTGCCAACGAAAAATTAATGGAAAAAACTAACGGATGATACATGCAAAATAAGTTAAATTGAATCAGATGATCCATCGAGCAAACTTAGAAAAGTTGCGATATAATTTACAATTGTAACAGTCTTCAATCATTTTTTTTTGCTTCATTTATAAGTCCGTCTCAATGTCGTTGCTGCATTGGCAAAAGTGTTATATAAATAACGAAAGCTAAATAAAGAATTGCAAACGCACCAAATAAATTAATGAGGATATGACAAATACGTTTCCTATACGAAAACTAATTAATCAAAACTAAAATAAGATGTGTGAGCGAGAGATGCGAAATAAAGAAAGAAGAATCTGCTTCCTTTTCTGCACAGAAAGAATTCGAAATAAATCACGTACGAACGGTCGAGACGCAGAAACAGGAAATTTGGCTAAGAACGCAACGAAATCAAAACAAATCCATCAATAAGATTTCACTTTAGCTTATTTTTGTGTAATTATTGTTATTTGCGAAGGTAGGGAATTGATGAATTTGGTTTTCTTTTCGTTTGGCTTAACCGGAAGTCGCAATTGTTATTCGTGCGCGCAAATAAATATTATTTAATCGTATTATGGAAATATTTGCTTTATGGCTTCTTATATTCGAAAATTTGCTTTAGAAACAGCAAAATAATAATAGACGTGACCGATAATAATTGTCTGGGTATGTTTGCACAATGAGTTTTAAACTTAATACGGATATACAGGTAGAAAAAAAAGTAAACATTGCGGTTCCGGACCGGACGTCTCCTTTCTTAAGAGCCTCTTAATTTTAAAGCGCCCGGATTTCGCTATTGTATGCGGCAAAGAAAGACGTATACCCGAACGTTCTTCGTGACAAATGGTTTGCATTTAGGAATTAGCCGATGAATATTAATCGACTCACAAACTAATTAACCTTCAATTCTCAGCTGACCATTTCAAATGTTAATGCCATACGCTAAAATCGATGAGAAAAGCAATTAATGTTAATTAGTAATGATCGTGCTACAAAATGGGACATAAGGGCCATCCGAAGTCTAATTAAGAGCGCGATATGAAAAATGATTGTTTGCTTAGAGCTATGCTATGGATGATGCATTACAATTTTTTCGTTCACTCACCATGATAACAGAGCCCGATAAAATCCTGTTCGTGTCGCTCGTCGATGTCCCAGCTAATTATCCATTCGCAATCCTCGTTCGATTTCGCAAATATTTGATTATTAACGTAACTGCAACGTTCGAAATCATTATCACATATGGCACAAGCGTTATCTGAACAATCGTCGTTCGTTATCGCATCCTCATTAATTGATCCGTTCAAATCGTTCGCTATCACGTTACAATAATTTTCATCTTCGCTCTCATCGTTATCACACGTTAAACTTCTCTCTTTCGGAATACATCTTAAAAATTGGCAGGATTCATTATCTACTGGACTCTTATGATTATCACAATTAATTTCATTTCCGTCTAAATTAGATGCTGATGACGATGCTGCTGCTGCTACTGATGATGCCGATATCATTAACGCCTCGATCTCATTATCGTTATTATCATTCTCCATCACGTTTGAACGATTGACAATTTCGTTTCGTTCTGCAGCAAATAAAGCGATTTTCTATTCAGCATCTCCATCAAAGAATCGACCGACCGATTAATCTGGCGATGTAGCAGCACCTACTATTACTGCTCCTGGATGGCGAGATACGGCTGAAGAGGTTGCCATGACAATAGACAACAAGGCGACACAATGTTACGTGATAAACCAGGATGTCCATTGTCGGTTCCAATGAATTAAATTCTATTCTTATATTTCTTACGTGATCATTTTTAATAATTGTGCCCTTCGTCAAATCCATTTAAATGAAGGCAAATAACAAACAATATTCACTCGAATTGGATGTACACATAATTTATGATTATATTAATTGTTTCGATGCGATTTTCGAAATACCCACGTTAATTCTTCGTTATGTGTTAATTTGAGAATAAATAAATAAATAAAATGCCATCCATACCAAACGCCTTAATTTGAAAGTAACATTTATATAGCAATCAACACTCAACAGCTGACCGACTGACATTAAACGCGAATTGATGTATTAGACTATTCACTAATTTAGTTTCTGAATTGTGGGGGTATTAATTAAAATTTCTGTTCAACATTTGCCGTAAATTAATCAATTAATTAATATTAATTTCCAACATTAATTCTTTTACTTCGAAAACAAAAAAACAATAGAAATAAACTTTGCGGTTAACTTCATACTGAACTGAACGTAGCTTCATAGCAGAAAAGTGGTAGCATGCGCTTTTTATGTCAAAATTGTAGATAAACACGTTTTTTATTGTTCAATTTGAAAGAATTTCACAAGTTCAACACGACAAATGTTTTAACAGAAGTTATGATACCATTCTGTGTATTATGTGGTAATTTGATGTTTATACAAGAAGGCACCAGTGGCAGATTGCAAATGATTTGTAATGTGTGCCCAATTACAAAATCCATTTCGAAAACTGTAACTGGACGCTCCTATTATAAGCTGAAGGTAATATTTAGTCATGTTTTACATCGATCTATTAAATTGCTCACGTTTAATTAATTCAAGGAAATTGATGACGTTCTCGGCGGAGAAGAGGCCTGGAAAAACGTTGACTCAACTGAAGAAACTTGCCCAAAGTGCAGTCATCCACGTGCATACTTCATGCAATTGCAAATAAGATCTGCTGATGAGCCAATGACAACATTTTATAGATGTTGTAATTATGACTGTTCTCATAATTGGAGAGATTAATTAAGTGCAACAAACCCAATGAATTCTGTAAGGACACAATTTCAGAACTTATCTTTTATATTATTGAAGAAAGCATATACACAATTTGCTTACAAAATGGGACCTCAAATTAACATAAGCAAGGCAGATTCAGTTCAGCTAGCTCTAAATATTTTAAGCTCTGGAGGAGTAATTGCTCTACCAACAGATACAGTATATGGTTTAGCTTGTTCAGCAACAAATGCACAGGGTATTAATAAATTGTATGAAATTAAAAGGAGAAATGAAAATAAGCCAGTTGCAATATGTGTTGGAAAAGTTGAAGATGTACATTTATGGGCTGATGTATCATATTTACCAGATGGCTTATTACAGGCATTATTCCCTGGCCCAGTAACATTAGTTCTCAATTGCATAAATAAACTTGATAAATCATTAAGTGTTAATGGCAAAGTTGGCATCAGGATACCAAATTACCCCTTTATAATTAATATTGCAAATGCCCTACAGTGTCCCATTGCTTTAACAAGTGCTAATTTAAGTAATGATCATAGCTCAGTCAAAATAACTGAATTTAAATCTTTGTGGCATAAATTATCAGCAATTTTTGATGGCGGTACTCTAGGCATTGGAGATTCAAATAGAGGAGCATCAACTGTTGTAGACTTGTCAAATGAGGGAACTTATTTTATTATGAGGGAAGGTATAGCATGTAAAAAAACTGTTAGTATTTTAGAAAATTATGGACTTAAAAGTTAACGATTAAATTTGTTACTTCAAATTCATTGTCTTATTTATGAAAACAATATTGAATTTAAAATGTCAAAGTATAATTTTATATCGAAATGGCAAATACAAATCGGCTAAAATATCCGGTATTTTGCGATTGCTTGTTTCGGCAAATTAATGAACAAATTCCTTATAGGAACTTTCAAAATATAGTCCACGGGTTTTATTAGGAAATTGGGTGGAAGACAGAAGCAATTACGTGAAACCGTTATCAACATATGAAACAACAAACCAATATTTTTATAAATGGATACCCAGCGTAGATTCGAGTTTAAAAATTGTTTGGAACAACACGTTCCGCAACGAAGTTAAAACATAATTTCTAACCGAGCATATTACTAATTTTCGAAATTTCAGGGATATGGCCGCGAAATCGCTTTCGATCACGATGGTTTAAATTACACCGATAACTTTGCAACGACCTACGACTTGTCTTACAATCATTTACCAAAATTATTTCGCACGAAACCACAAATATTACCGAAGGACGGGTTCAAAGGAAAAGTTGACCTGACATTGAACTACGTAATTCCATTATTGACCCTTTACATATTACTCTATGATATCCACTTCCTTTTCTAGGGGCCTGTAACAAGTCGTGGTTTGCAACAAATAAAACGTTTGGAATGGCAGACACAAAAGCCGGATCCGCGTGTAACAACTAACAGTGTTACTAGAGACACTTTCGTTGTACCGCAAAGAGAATCGCCTCATGTTATTTTCAACAAGAAATGCCACTAGTAATTGCAATTAATAATGAAATCAACTGCATTCAATAACGACCAATCTTTTAGTGCACCTGGAGAATTGGGTTGTAACCCCATAACGTGGCAGTGTTCTGATGAGATGATATCGTCGAATAAGAGCGTTCTGTGTTCCTCCAAAAAACATGTTTAATAATAACAAATCATCAAATACAATAAATTTTAGTATATGATAGAAACAAAAAAGAGGTAGTTTTCTTTAAAATTAACTGTTTTTATATAAATGAAAATAAAAAAATACGTTATTCTATTTTAGATACATGCAATTAACAACTAATTACGAATATGGGGTTTAACTTTTGTTACTGATGTAATGGCGATTCGATTCTGAAATTTTTAATCACAATTATTCGTTTAGTGGCAGTATTCTGAGAATGGCATGAAGATAAAACAAATTTAATATGATACAATTCAATATCAACCAAATAACAACAATCCGACTAATATGATTGTTACTTATTTTCTATTAACGAGTATGAATATTTTAAATTATTAGCGAACATATTACTGTTTTCTGTAAATTTAAACATAACAGATGAATGAGCATTATCCGAAAATGGCTTGTTATAAATTTGTGAACCGGGTAAGGGATAAAAGCTGCCATAAATTTGCTTCTTTTGTACCTCTTTATCAATCAATTGATTTATAGGCTCGGATAACAAAGATACGCTGTCTACATCGCCGTGTAACGTACTTGGACACAAATTTGGCAGTGTTTGGTAATTATTTTCGGAATTCGATGTTTGCGACATGAATCCTGAACTTTCGCTTGATGATCGACTTAAATTCGTTACAGGCAACCTAGTGTTTTTATCTAGATGTTCGACAAAACTTAATCTGGCCGGCGATATTACAGGTCGCGGTCTATCGATATTCTTGTTGATCACAAACTTATTTGGAGCATGTTTCATATGACCCACATGCTGAATATTATTTCCTATGTTTAGTTTTAAGAAACTACCGTGTAAATCGGTAAACGTTGATCTATTCTCGTAAAATGACGTATTCGGCAAAGTAGTGCAATCATTTTCTGCTAGATTTTTGTAGCTAGTTGCCGGTCTCAGTTGAGAATATTTGGAAATGCTAGTGATGTCACTGAAACTACTCGGCGATTTAGATCTATTCATCATTGAGCTACCAAAGATGTGATTGTCCTTAACGTTGACGAAAGGACTATTATTAGAAAAAGTGGTGTTTGTTGATTTGAAAGAGTCCTCAAAGCTATTGAATTTTGGCGAACATTTCGTAGGTTTGCTACTGGCAGTGTTCAAGTTGAATGTAGCACCTAATTTCTTTTGCAGCTTAATTTTCTTCTCATTAGCTCTGGTACTTACAAATATTAGGCTGCATATAATCATTAAAGTTGCAAAAATCTATAACAAAAATATAATTAACTTACATAAACTAAAAATTTATGTTCTTTAAATATACCTGTATAATCCTCGTATAAATAGTTGTGTAATTCAATAAATATGTTATAATTAACATAAACCAAGAAATTACAACACCATAATTAAACTTCTTCATCAACAATATATGCATCAAAAATACTAGAGTGATAATTACAGTTACAAAACTGTACTCAAATGAAATTGTTTGCAGAATATATAATTTGATATTAATGAGATACTCATTTAGTTTTGAAATAAAACTTACATAAACCATTTCAAAGAAATTTTCAAACTTAAAATAGTGTAACATACTATCAGTGTTATTTACTGTAATATTTAATGAATTGATTACTAGCTTCTTTGTTTTTATCATACTCTTCTTCATATGATTTGCATATGGCCATAAATAACTTGGCAAATATTGATTTAAATTGTGTATCTGTAAAATAGTCTCACATACTGTATGAAGTAGAAGTACTATTACAAATATCAAGAGAAGCATCCTATGAATAAACTTATCATTTACTATTTTTGAATGAGTGACTTTTTTAATTAATTTAGTTTCACATAATAATTTCATACCCAGCAGCCATCTACTTTGATTATCTAACGTATTCTTAAGCACATTTTCACATTTCTTGCAAAGTTTATAAGCTTTGTCAAGTTGTTTCCTGGAAGAAAATGTATTTTAAAATGTTGAACAAAGACTTAAAAATACTCACTGGAAGTGTTCAATTTCCATGTCATAATTTTTTTCACAAAGTGGCACAAAGTTTGCTAGTTGATAAACTTTTAATCGCTGATTATTATTACAAATCTTGCACAAGCCATTACCATATTCATCACTAAAGGAATTCTCATGATGTTGTGAATTGTTGGCCAATTCCCTATACTGTTCAGGAATTACTTTATTATAATCTCCATCCTATAAAACAATAAATTCTCTTAGTCAATGTCACAATATTTACATAAGATGATACTCACCAAATTGAAACCATTATATTGCAAACAATTTGTACATTCAAAACTATTCTTGTTCTTGTAGGGTACTTTAATCCACGAATTACAAAACCAACAATTTACCTTAGCAGGAGACCTCTTTCTGTAAATGTTTATGAGTGAGGCGTTATTATGACTAAATAATACTTTTACCTTATCAGAATAAATATATTTATGCAGATAACAGTTAAAACACTGATCGCAGCTATATGAGATAAAGTTGAAGAAAGAAATAAAATACTTTCATGCATCTTTTAAAATAAACTATAAAGACTAAAAGCATCAATCTAAGTAATTTTATTCTAACCTACGACTAACTATACTTCAAGCAAAGCCGGCAAAATGTGCTTATCCGTTTCCCATAATTCTCTTTTAAATTTGTGCGTGTGCCAACGGCTGCAAATAAAAATTTACCAAAGGCAAAGTAACAGGACATCTAAAATAACAACACGTGGGACTATTTGAAATTTGAAAATAATTTTCCAAAAAAAAACTCAGCTTAGCTTTTATCCCTGGGAGTAATCTTAATGGAAAATGCGATTCAAATGTCTAAACATTTTTTTAAAATATGTAATTAACTAAATAAAGCCGTATACGTCATAATTATTATTTTAGTATCTAAACAATTTAGTAGTTAATTAAAATATGATTTACATAAATGCTAGAATCATCTTACTCCTTCTTTGCCCTAAACCCAAAAATTGAACTTCCTACCCTGACATTGGTGCTGCCCAATTCAATCTAGAAATAATATTATAATCAGTAAATAAATCTTTGACTTATCTCATAATTTACCGCATGTTCAAAGTCACTTGACATTCCCATTGATAAATTAAATTTTTTCCAATCTAATCCCAACTGAGTGCAAATGCTGTCTCTACATTGTCGTAAAGTAAGAAAATCTGGATTTGGACCATTTACAGGATCATAACCAAATTTACCTATAGTCATTATACCATCTAAATGTAGATTAGGACAATTCTCCATAATATGCTTTGTTAATGACGTTGCTTCTGTTGGATTTATGCCATTTTTTTCTGAAAACTCCATCACTTAAATTTTTTACAAGCTACAACTGAATTAAACATTTAATTTTACCATCCTCATCACTGGTATTAATCTGTATCATAACATTCAGTTTCTGTTCATTGGCCTTTTCCCATCTCTTGTTTAAAGCATCAGCTAATTTTTCACTATTAACAGTTTCAATCATATGCAAGTTTTGAAGGTTGATTATTTTATTCACTTTATTTGACTGCAAGCGTCCTATGAAATGCCATCTTATGTCTTTGCATACATCTAGCAATTTCGGATTGTTTGCTTTATCTACTAATTCTTGTACATAATTTTCACCAAAATGCCTTTGGCCTGCTTCATAAGCGTCAATTATCATATCAACTGGTTTTGTTTTACTTACTGCTACTAATGTTGGCTTGACATATTGCAACTCCTGTAAGAAAACACATTTTACTGTTTGCGTCAAATAATTTTAATACATACTTGTGGTCGCCTCAGTGAAGCCTCTTCAATTTTTTGTAAAATCGTTTTAATTCCTAATTTTATATCAACTTCGTTCATGATTCTTTGCATAACCTGCACTTATATAACAGAGAACTGTAATTAACAACAAAATTTTGCTTTTGCAATTTAACTGGAGCGTAAACTTCAAATAATCCGGACTTTGTTTAGAAAGTGCGCATATCTTTTGAATATATGTACTTATTTTAATGTTGCATAATAAGTGATTTTTTGCTTTATGCAAAACATAAAAAATAAAACTGATAAATTCAAAATAATATTCTCATCATATATTTACGATTTATAATAAACTTTATATTATTAAAAACTATTATTGAAGAAGTATGACAGTCCTTAGTTGCTTTGGTAATCTTTATTGTCCATATAGGTTTATATCTTGTATGTATGTATAATAGCCTTGTACGCTGTTTCGGTAATTCTCCAAGGATTGCTCCAATCTATAGAAATACAAAATATGTTTTATTTGTACTTAATAAAAATAATTTAAAATACCCAATTCTTAATTGTTGATTAGTCTCTTGTAAAGTAATTGCCTTTGAGTTTTCTGTGCAATCAAAAACTGCACATGCTAGTGGTCCTAAAATCACAATTGTACTTTAATATATTACTATAAGAAAAACTTACTAGTTTTAACATCTCTAGACATAAGATTCAGTTTATGTACATGAATATCCAGCAAATTCGAAGTGATTCTATCACAGGCATTCTCATATTGGGCAATCATGTCCATAATTATTCCATGATGCTTTTCTATTTTCCAGCCTTTTCTGAAAATATTAGATTAAAATATGTTCAAAACACATGTAAGGTTTATGCTAACTTCACAAATCCTGCAAAAACTTCATCTTTTAATAAACCCTGCATCACTCTTATGGCACTGAGTATGTTATTTCTAATCTCACTGCATTTCAAATTTTGCATTCCACAATCTCTTCGACTGATGTCCAATATTTTGTTGTACCTATAATAATTACTAATAAAATTACAATAATTATAGGTAAGAAAGTTTGTTACACATTCATTTGGACAGCTTCATTGAACGTCTTAGTTAATTCTGCCACATACTGACAATATATTGGCCATTCATTTTGGAAAAGTTTATGTTTCTTTACAGATTTCTCATAGTATGTTACCAATTTCTTGCATTCATGTAGCAATTTATGTTGCTTATTCAGAGTAATTAAATGTAAATTGTTTAAATTCACTTGTTTTAAATCTATTTTTGATTCAATATTATTCAAACATTCACAATAGTTTACCAACTTTTTAATACCAAGATCCAAAATATTAAATTTTTTCAGTTCTTGCATAAACAAGTTTTTAAAATATTTTGTTAAAAATGCACAGCCTTGTCTTAAGCTTGTAATAATATTGTCTAAGGAATATGTAAAATATGCAGCATGCATGTAATATTTCTTTGCTTTAGACCAATTTTCATTGACATTGTTGTCTCTTATTAGCTTCGTCAATATTTCAGGCACATTAATATTAGCGATCGTAAATTCGTTTCGTTTAAATAAAATGAAACAAATATCATTTTCCTAAAACAAAATACAGTTCTTAATGGAAAACGATACAAATATAAACATTTCTCTACCCCTTGTTTATGTTGTGAAATTAAGGCAGCATCCTTAAAAACATTCGTACAATTATTTTCTGTTAATAATATTTGTTCATCACCATTTAATTTAGTGTCTCTTGAAATCCATGTCTTTAATGTGGTAATTAATGTTGAATCCTCATATTCATAATGGAAAAATTCACAAGTATAGACACAAAACACAGTTACAATGTGTTTTGATAAAATCTTTTTTACATCTTTAAAAGTATTTTGGTTTCTGTTCATACTGTCATACTGAAAGCAGCCTCGTAATAATAATTCAAAATTTTCCTTTAGACATTTGTTAATCTTGTTTTCCTTGAATATCTCCTTTGAATATTTAAAGCCTGGTTCATCATTCATAAGTTCAATTGCTATATCATCACCTTGTTTATTCTGTATACATTGCAATCTATAAATGTACATCAAATAATTCTTAATAATTGATTTAGAATTAAAACTTACCGCTTTGGTACCGGTAATGTAGGTAAAAACGGATGTTGTCCGCAGATCACTTCATATACAACAATTCCAAAAGACCAGTAATCTACACTGCTGTTATATTTTTGGCCAGTAAGTATTTCAGGAGCTAAATATGGTAATGTTCCAACCACACTTTGCCCTATGCTATCTATTCCTTTTGCATAACCCATATCAATTAGTTTGTAAATAATGTTTTCTTTTCTGTTATTGCATTGCTGCAAAACAATGTTCTCTGGTTTTATGTCTCTATGCACAACATTGAAATCATGCAAGTAAGATATTGCATTAGAAATGTCTAACACCACATATTTTACATGCTTCTCTTCTAAACCAAAATTATTTTCCATATTATGCAGGACATTTCTTAAATTTCCACCACTGCAATATTCCATTGATAAGAGAGGCAAAGAACTAAATTTTGACAATACATTATCAAGTATCAATGGTAATTTCTTATATGAGACTATATTTCTATTTCTTGAATTTTCAATTAACTGAATCTCTTTTTCCCATCTATTCCTCACTTTTTCTGTAACATTTGCTTTGCACCTTTTAATAGCTACAAAACATTAACATTTTACATGTAAACTGCCATCAAATTAGAAATAACTAATAAAGAAACTTTACCTATAAATTCATCTGTATCCTTATTTTTCCACAATGTTACTACACCAAATGCTCCAGATCCTAAATTGGACACTTTAATCCAATTTTCGATATTATCTGGTTCAACCATAATTCCAAAATTCTATTAGCAAGAATATATTTATTGTTACATTGTACAGTAAGTGAAACATATAAACATTATTCTGTTTGAAAGTACTCAGCAGCTCCCACAGCCAAATCAAACTTTACTAAGAAAAAAAGTATTTAAAATCAAGGACATTAAACAATTTGTATAAGCACAATTGTATGAATTGCCTGCTGGATTATATTCTGATAAATTATTTGAAGATAAAGCCATACTTACTGCACTAAAATTAATTATTTACATTCAAAAAAAAGTTGCAGCTACAGGTTGTTCTGTAACAAGAAAAGATTTATTGCCATTAAAACGTTATTATAATATGAACGATAAGCGATATGAATATTATTGAGGAAATATTCCTATATAAAATTATTATGATGACTCACACTAATATCAAACTGTAAACGATAAGGCTTAGTTAAATTATGCAATTTTATCATTATAAACTGGTTGGTTATGTTCAAAGATTTTTATTAAATTAAAAAATTAACCACTTTTTTCAAAATTGCACAGGAATGACATGTATTTACCTTTTCGACGGAAAAATAGAAGACGATATTCCAAATATATGCAATGGAATAAAAAAGGAAGGTAATTGCATACAACATACAATCCAACACCACTTGAAACCAAAGAACTTCTGAAACTGTCAAATGAAGCTGCATTTCCTTTTAAATGTTTACCTATATGTATACGATCATATGGTTTTATTGAGGGTAGCCTAATGACAATAATAAATCGAATCATTATCTAATAGTTTAATAATTTGCCTATAAAAATATAAAATGAAAAAAGCAAATAAAAATGTTAGCGTAAATTATTGAAATTTAAAAATCTTATTTTAACTAATTAAAGTATCATAACGATGCTACATGTTTAATTTTTGTTTAATTGAATAATGATTTGGTATAGTCGCTGATAATAGATAAGCAAAATATTTAATCAAAAGTAAATATATTACAATGAAATTCAAAAGGAAAGTGAACGAATAATGTTTCAGATGAATAATATGTTTTTAAAAAAGTGTGCAAAATGTTTAGATTTTGTAAAATAACAATATAATAATCAACATTTTTATTTAAAGAAATGGTCAATTTAATAAAAGCAGCTGTTGTGCTATGATTAAATTAAATAGAATAATTGGTTTTGTATGGCATAATGGAGGAGGCATCTGATAATAACAATTTAGATAATAAAATGGATTTGAAAATCTGTGGTGTTTGTGGTGATAAAGCTCTAGGTTATAATTTTAATGCAGTTACATGTGAAAGTTGTAAAGCATTCTTTCGGAGAAATGCTTTGGCAAAAAAAGATTTTCGCTGCCCATTCAATGAGCGATGCTCGATTACAACAATTACACGTCGATTTTGTCAAAAATGTAGATTGGACAAGTGTTTCTCAATTGGTATGAGAAAAGATTACATTATGACTGAAGAAGACAAGGAATTAAAAAGGCAGAAAATTCAAGAAAACAAAACGAAGAAACGGACAAATAATAATGGTTTTAAAAAGGGTTTTAAAAAAATGAAACGCGATTCATTTAAAGAAGATACTGTTCAATATGTGCAATCTTATGATAATGGTGATTATGAAGAGTCCTATCCTGAACAAAATACCAAATACATAGGAAATAATATTAGTGTGTTAAATGGGATTGATTATTCAAATAATGATATGACAACTAGGTATTACGAAGAATCTAATTCTAATGGTAACACAAACTCATCAGATGAATGTATAACATCCAATAATTCTATGATAAGAACAATTTTAAATACCACGCCAAATGGCCAGTGTTGTTATGAAGATGAGGTCCAAATTAATAATAATCAAATTAATTGCAATAATAATTTTGTAGCTGGGAACAATGATAACAATGCAAATGAAAAAACTATTATGGAAGACATTCAAACGTAAGGATTTGATATGATAATCAAGCATAAATCTAATGTTTATCAAATTTCTTTTCATAGAACTCTTGCAGAACCTACATCAATCGAGTCAATTTTATGTGAAGCTATTAAACTGGAATTTGAAACATATACATCAAGTTCAAGACACTCCAGGGATTTGAATGATGCTGAACGTGCCAAGTTAAATGAATTAATTGTTGCAAATAAAGCACTTTCTACACCATTGGATGAAGACTTGTCAAACCTTACAGAGGACTTGAAGGTAATAAGTGTAATTTTCATATAAGAATCCCATGAATCACTATTATTATTTTTCTTCAGGCAAAACCAGAACAAGCATTGCTATCAGATCCAGCACTAGTAGATGTTATCAATTTAACGGCAATAGCTATTCGTAGATTAATAAAAATGGCAAAGAAAATTAATGCTTTTAAAAATATGTGCCAGGAGGATCAGCTCGCATTATTAAAGGGTGGTTGTACGGAAATGATGATTTTAAGAAGCGCTATGAATTACGACGTGTCCAAACAGCTCTGGAAGGTTGTACTCAATAATTATTATCACATACAAATATAATTATCTTCTTTTTTTAATTTGTAGTTGCCTCATAGTAGAGGTTCTTTGAGCAACTTGAAAGCTGATGTATTGAAGAAAGCAAAAGGCAATATCTATCATGAATTAGAGAAATTTATGAAAACGTTTGATCCTAAATGGCGCGCAGACGAAAACATAGTTCACATATTGTGTGCTATTGCATTATTCACACCTGATAGACCAAAGGTTGTTCATCAAGATGTTATAAAATTAGAACAGGTAAATCATTTCACACTTCAATATCACGTGAGAGATTTGGTTTTCTTTTATGTATAGAATTCCTACTATTACTTGCTACGGAGATACCTGGAGAGCATTTATTCGGGATGCGAGGCGAAATCTGCTTTTCTCAAATTGATACAAAAAATATCGGAATTGCATAAAGTGAATGAAGAAGTTATAAATTGTTATTTGGACGTGAACCCGTGCGACGTGGAACCACTTCTAATTGAGATATTTGATTTAAAACATTAAAATTAGTATTGTTATGTTTTTTTAATTGTATATATATTATACTTTCATAAAGCAATTTCTTAACAAAAAAGCGAAACCATAACTATTGTTTGATGAATTGTAAATTATGAATATATATTTTCGTTTGCAAACTGAAAACCATTTTAATTCTGTACCAGGGAATCGAGGTGTCGAGATTTTTATAAGATTTTTTAATGCGGTGGAAAGAGCGCAACTGCAATGCGCCGCGACGACAGCGTCAACCTGAAGCGAATGGCGTCGATTAACAGTTATTAGTATCAAGCGCTGAAACGTGTAATTTTTGATGGCCAAATGAAACATTGATAATTTCAATGCATATAAATCGTCATTATAAGGGATTAATTAAACGATATTCGATCCAGCAGAGTGAGTATTCATTCATAATTAATAGAAAATCTACTTTTTATGACGAAAAGTAAAGAAATGGTATGCGTACGTATATTGCTGATATAATCGCTTCCTTAATGTTTACTTTTGAAAAATATGCAAATATTTACATTTTTATAGTCATCGATTAGTTGTTTTATAAAGGTAAAAGGACAGAAAGCACGTATTCATTTGCTATGGTTTATTATCACAGACATTTTTTTTTTAATCGGAATTTTATGTACGTTTTAGTTTTTGATTAGCTATTTATCGTAAAAACAGTTATGAATACTGGATTTGATTAATTCTTCTGCATGTTATTGTAACCTTTGTTTAAAATGCATTTGCATCTAAAATTAGCACTTGTAAGAAGTATTAAATCACGCGATTGTCTTTCTCGCACGAAGTCTTTTTCGCCATTCTATAAAACAATATCTCTTATAATGCAATTAAAATAGAAGCAATCGTTTGCGGTCTCATAAAAGATTTGCACCATTAAGTAATTGATTAAATTCTAATTAATTATAATTCTATTGAATTTCCGTGTGGTTTTATGACGAAACTTTTATTTTAAATTCCTTAAACACGCTATGAACAACGTAAGCTCATATTATTAGAACGAAGCAAAAGAAATCTTTTCCGCACTATTTACACTAAACGATTATTGAAGATTTCCCTTTTTGTTCTGTTATCAGTTTCAGATAAACACTGACGACCTAGTTATAGACATAGTAAAAAAGGACAATATGGGACGACTCGTTTCATTAAATGCGTGGGTAATATGAGATTTTGCAGTAATAATGTCAGAACAAGGAAGAACGGCGCCAAGGAGACTACGTCTGGCGCCAGATGAAAATTATTGACCTTAAATGTTAATACGTTCCCGATTGTTCCCTACATAATTCTTCGCGTTGTTTTGATACATCGATTACATCTTCAAAACTCTCGAACACTTCACGAATTCTTAATCGGATTATTCAATCTTAAAAAATCTCATTAAATCAAAAATAAGTTACCATCCCACTTATTTTCTTTGGAATTGATTTTAAAAAAGTTTAATAATAATATAGTTACAGTAGCTTTTAAAGTGCAATGCGACGAGTTTGCATTGCACAAAGGGAAAACTTGGCAACATTTCAGCTATACTTATGACTTCGGTAAGATATTTGCGATTTAAATTTGCGCATATTTTATTTGATTTTAATTTCGTAAATATTTTATTATATAAATCACATTTTGGCAGCAACATATGGTAAAAAGCTGTGATGGAGGTCATTCTTGCTTTCCACCGAAAGAATGCTGTAAACCGGGTTGTTGCTATCCACCGGATTTTACGGTTTATAGACCTCCAGTTTTACCCGCTGGAAATATGTTTAGCCCGCTCTTTCTCGGACATTGGTATTTCGCTTCAGTTTCTCTCGAAACGTTCGATTTTGATCATATTTGATTTTAATTTCCAGGTACTTTTGGGCAGCGATAACCGCAACCGTAGCTGGAATATTATGCGCCTGTTCATTGTGGAGACGGCACAGCCAAGGTAGCTTATGCTGTCGCGGATCGAGTCGCGATGAGAGGGCAAGCGAACCGGATTCGAACGGTTCTTGTTACATACCACCGCAATATAGCAGGTGTAGTAGTTTTCACCAGGCGCCTCCACCATATTCGGAGGTAGGACATTTTGAAAGTGATAAAACAAATTTGCGATTTATTTTTTCTGCAATTTGTTTCTGCCATTGAACAAGGTAACATCTAAACCGGACTTGTATCCCTTGGTCATTACTTGCAACGGCGATACTAGTTTGAAGAGCATCGGCAACTCGACCGGTTATTTAATGGTACAATATTTTAGGAATTTTATAGTTAGACCTGTCGGTAAGCGAATTGTTTTAAATTGATATTCGCAGTGTAATTAGTTGTTATTTTCAATTATCATTCTCGTTCGAAAACAGGGACACTGTCGGCTACTAGTACCATAGATTCATTAAGTTCCAGTTTTATATGTAACGCGACGAACGAAGTGAGTAACTCGAGTACGTTTATATTTATAATAATGCTAATTTAGTTTCATTCACAGGCAAATACCGTTATTCCGCCACCGTATTCTTGTACCGGCAGTTTGGAGGAGGTGACGATTTCGAATAACAACAACAGCGGCTCATTATCAGTGCCAAATCAGCAGCAGTTTCCGCGGTCGGCTTCGTCGTTGACTTGTAACGATTATCAAACGACGCATAGTCCTAGTAGTGCTCGCTCGCATTTGAGCATACACAATAATAGTGGCAATAGTAACGTTAACGCAACAAATCCGCGTGCGAATAGTTTAATCGTGGGCCAAAACTCAAAGTGCCACAATGCCGTCGTTGTTAATAACACAAGTTCCGAACATAATCATTCGCCGCTTCCAAACACGGTCATTAGGAATAATCCGTGTTACGTTCAGAGTTCTTCGGCGAATTACGCGAGTGTCGTTGTGGAGGATAAACGGAACGGCGACGACGATGACGATGCGGCACCATCAACGAATCCTACGTCAATCGTTAGCAGCAGCACCAACAGCAATAACGTTAGCGGCAAAATCAACAGGAAATTGAATTTGATCGTTTTATCGCACGATCGCAGTGTCGATTCGGAGAGTCAAGAGGACGATCATAATTTCTCCGATTTATTAAACTTATCGGTTTGTGCACAAAACAGCGTGACGCACATTGCGTTGGCCACGGCGACGACGACGCAAAGCAACATGAACGAGTTGCGGCAATCGTTCAGCGTAACGAACAGCATGACCAGTTCTGATATAAGCAGTTTAGCCAATTTGGGCACGCCGGATTCGCCGCCACGCGCGACGAGTCCAACGGTGGAGATGAAGGAATTGCTGGATAAGATACAGCAATTGCCGCAGCAAAAGAGTCCGTCAACCGAGACCACTAGCACTAGCAACAATCAACATTCGAAGATGAAGAATTACTTTAACCGATGCGCGAAAGCGAAAACATTGTATATGCCATTGAAAGAAGGTCCTTCCAGTAAATCTAATGCGAAAGTGTCGCCGATTAGTATTAATAATAATAAGTTCGGTAGTCATTTCGCGAGATCGTCGCGTTGTTGGCTATCTCGGTCGGCGCCTAATACGCCGTGTGGCAGTATGACGCCCAGTTTTCCGTCGTATCATCAGAAGAGAACAGGATGTAGTCAGAGCGGTAGTAAAGCGAAGATTTCCGACGACAGCCCGCTTTTAAACGAAAACGAAGAATCCGACGACGATCATCACAAAGACGAATGCTTATGATCGCAGAATTAATTGCAGCCGTTGTTGAATCATGTCCATTATTGATTAGTAATAAATAATGATGAAGTGTTGTTGAAGATATTATATTAACGAAGAAAATATGATCTTATTTTTTCAAAATAAATTTTTAATGTCATTTTGAATATGTGTGTATGTTGTATGTGAGTTAATCAGTAAGTTAACGAAAGAACCGTGTAACTAACATTAGTTTTATATATTACAGTACACAGAGATCAAAGAATGTGTAATTTTAATTACACCTCGCCGCTTGAAAAATTGCTATCAATTTTCACACACTTTCCAAGAGTTAAATTAAGTCGTTTAGTTTCATAAAGCTGACTATTTTAATAAATGGCTTGCAATTTTATAGCAATAAGGTCATTAATGTAAAGGCTATAATAAAGAAAAACAAAATTAACTTCATTCGTGTCATAGACGAATAGTGGAGATAGTAAAGTGGATACTTAAATCTGAGGACTAGTAAATTTGATAAGTGCCTATCTGAGATCTTTCATTCATAATATAATGGCCTTGTTGCTATTTTAAGAAATAAATCAAAATCTGTTAATTAATTATAATAAAAAATAATTTACAAAGTCAAATAATATAGTGTCTAACATTTTGCATTACTTCGTTCTTCTTTCAAAATGTATAGCTGTAAATGAGTAATGGATACTTCTACGGTTGTAGTAAAGTACAAAAATTTCGAAATAGTATGTTTATTCTGCTACAAACTAAATATAAAAGTGTACTTAAACAATGGATAAGAGCGATGGATATTATGTATGCAATTAAAGGCGTTCCAATATTTTGCGAAATGCGACTTATTTAAATTGAGCGAAATTACTCAATTTATTCGGTCCGATTTGCGTTAATAAGAAGTAATGAATTAAAATGTTGATAATCATAAATATTCTTTTACAAATGCAATTTAAAGGTTGTAATAAGATTGGAGTAAAGTCATAGTGCATTTTTTATTTAAAAGTTGATTATTACTGCGAAATGTAATAAAATATATGCTTCAAATTTCTGCTTGACTTTTAAATTCCCACATAAATATCCTTATTTCCTACATATACTTGCATCCGCAACCTGGAATTCATCTAGTCTTTGTTTGTATTGTTTGCGTCAAATTATCTTTGATTCCTGCTTTTTGATGTGTTGCAAATCCAATTCGGTACGCAATAAATTGCGGTAATTGTCGTCAATTGAAATAAGTTCAGCGTAAATAGAATCGTATTCACAATATTACGCTTTAAATCTTGACAAAGATTACTGACGTAAGTATGCTTCATAAACGTTAAGAAGATTGATTTGAATAATTTTAATTTTATTTTCAGTGGCATGTTCAGTAATGATAAATTAATACCTGCACGATTTCTCAATTTAATTGCTCATTTAATTATAACAGTCTCGTTATTATGGACTTGCAAAGAGACAATGAAGATTTGTCTACCACAAAACTATTCACAAGAAGTGCTCTATCATCACCAACAACAGTAAGGAATAAACAAATTTATAGATGCCCTAAATGACGAAATTCATTTACTAATTTATGATTTTTTATAATAACGAATTCATTCATTTTAGTTTATTTATTGTTAATTTTGATTAACAGAATGAACTGATTCATTGGTTATGGTTGCAGGTTAATTGTGGGTTTGAGCATAACACTTGGACTGATTGTTTTTGAAATGTTTACATTTTTAACTGGATTCACCATATTTAATACATCTTCTGCTTTGCTTTGTATCCTTGATTTATGCCAAACATTTATTTCAAGCTAAATCAATAGGGAAAACCCATCTTTAGTATAAAAGCATACTCAATCAATGATCCTTAACTATACTTAGCAATTTGCTGTCATGGCAGTGCGAATATTTTAATGTGCTACATGATCACTGATGGATGGCAATTTCAATGGTTTTGGTGGATATTTGCTTTTTGTTCTGTGCTGCCCATTTTATATGATACAACTATCATCTTGAATATTATCATTTATAAAAAATATTAAGTAACTTATTCTAAGTCAGAATTATGTGATTCCTTGCACAAAATATAATTTAATATGTAAGTATGCAAACAGCCACTTTATGGTTGTTGAGTAATAAATTTAAATCTTCAAAAGAAGCTTTCTATTAGTAAATTCTTCGAAAACAAGTTCATGAAAGAGCAAGAATTACCAATGAATTTTAAATATTTTAAGTCCCAATTATAACTAGGTTTTTATTTTTGAACAAAATTCCTTTCTAATTAGTATCACAATAACTTTATAGCTGAAAGCATGTTCATTGTACAGGTACATGATATAATTCATTATGCTACAGAATATCGATTTTTTCCTTCATGCAAATTTCTTTGCAGGACAAAGAGAAAAGTAAAACTATCAATAACAATAAGTGGACTCCTCTGCTTGTAGTAGCTGCAATAGCCACAACCTGTGGTTCATCATTGTCTGTTGGGTATAACATAGGCGTTGTAAATTCACCTGCAGAGGTATTAGTACCATCATATAAAACTAACAAATTTTTTAACATTTCTTTTTGTAGATAATAAAAGAATTTTGCCGGGAGAGTGTTTATACCAAGTATAATATTGTATTATCGGAAAATGAAATTAATATCTTATGGTCCGCCGTAGTATCAATATTTCTCGTTGGCGGTGCGACTGGCTCTTTAGGAGGTTCTTGGTTTGCCGATAAAATTGGCCGAAAAGGTGCAATGATAATAGGGAATGTGTTATCCGTGATCGCTGGAATATTCTTTATCATAACAAAAACAACAAACTCTGTAGAAATCTTGATAGCGGCGCGTTTAATCGTCGGTCTTTCGTCAGGTGAAATGTTTTTTTGAATTTAATTCTTATTACTTGCGATTAATGGTAGTTTGATTAGGATTAACTACGTGCGTGACGCCGATGTACCTGACCGAAATAGCACCTACTGAATTGCGTGGAGCAATGGGCGTTATGTGTCCGCTTGGTGTTACATTTGGCGTTCTACTTGGGCAGATAATGTCGTTGACGGAAGTTTTAGGTAAATAAGAAACGAAGAAATATGTGATGTTTCCAATCTAAAATTTTATTAATTTTTTAGGCACTAAGGAACATTGGCATGTGCTGTTAGGTTTTTATATTATACTTGTGATAACTTCCTCCATTGTGTTCCCATTTTTGCCAGAGAGTCCTAAATACTTATATGTTGTTAAAAAGCAATATGCCACTGCCATAACTGGTACATGACTGATGCAGTCATATTGAAAATATTATCGTGTACAAAATATTGAATTAACGTTTATTTCCTTTTAGAATTAAAACGTCTTCGAAAGGCGGAGGAACAAAATTTATTAGGTGAAATACGAGAGTTAAAAAATGAAGAGGAAGACGAAATTTCTACAGATAGCGAATGGACCATGTGGAAAGTGTTATGTGATAAAACTCTCTTACTGCCACTCTTATTAGTTTGTAGTTTGCAAGCTGGGCAACAATTTAGCGGCATAAATGCTGTAAATATTAACAACATTCATCCACCAGATTTATATGCCATTTGTCAATTTTAGGTATTTTATTATTCCGTATCAATATTTAAAACTGCCGGATTAAATGAAACCAAGTCACAATATGCCACAATCGGGGCAGGTTGCATCAATTTTTTGATGGCCGTGATTTCGATCCCGGTGATGTCTCGGTTTAACAGACGCTCGGTTATACAAATAAGTTGCTTTACGGCCTTTATCTTTCTAATAATATTAGGCATTGCTATTACTTACATGGTAAATGTTACAACTATGCAATTTGTTTCTGTAAGGTGCATCTATTTCCATTACAGGCCACAATCACTTGGATGCCTTACATTAGTATAGTCGGAGTCTTGGGATACGTCCTCTGCTATGGCATAGGTTTAGGTCCGATTCCTTATTTCATTGGATCGGAATTGTTCGAGGTTGGTCCACGTCCAAGTGCAATGGCACTTGGCAGTATGGCCAACTGGGGCGGTAATTTCTTCATTGGAATGACATTTCCTACATTACAAGCAGTTATAGGACCTTCGTCTTTCTACATATTTGCATTAATAACGGCTCTTTTACTATTGTTTGTTAGGTAATTTTATATTGTTTTATTTTGATTGCTGTTTTGAAACTTCATAGTTTTCTTTTTAGGAAATACTTGCCCGAAACTCGAGGTCGCGATGTAACAGAAATAGCTTATCTTTGCCGTAGCGGATTAGCATCGAAACCTTTGTGGATTGCAGAATCTAATAATGTTTGACAATTATTATATATTAGCTTTTAACCAAATAATGTGGATGAAGTTTATATTATACATAAATTTATAGATACAGCAATCTTTGCCAAACTGAATTACATTACATGAAGAAAGTTACTGTTTTCGAATATGATCAGATGAATAACAAATTTTTAAAGGCATTGAAGCTTTTCCTAATGATATAGTACAAATTTAGATTAAATGCGTAGAATACTAATAATCTGAAATAGCTCATGGGAAAATAATAAAAGCCGTTTAGATGCGAAATTTATATATTAACAGTATACAATGTTAACTTTTTCTGTAATTTTTATAGCAAATACATTTCACAAAATTTTAATATTTAAAAATATTCGTGTCTGAAAATGAAAACAGCGATCCTCCGCGTTTAAATTTTGGTTTGTCCTTTAACCATAAACAGTTAATTACTTCTTTGATATTAGCCCGCTTCTTTACGTTTGGTTCTAATAAAAAGCTAATCAATAATTTTAGTTATTGCACAATTTACGAATTATTATTTAGAAGCGTCAACTTACGCAAATAAGTTTTTTAAATGATGTCCGTTCTTTTTCGACATCTTTATATATGATGATAATGATATTGAACGGTTCATTTGACATTTTAGCATTTTTGCAATGTTTGTATCATCAAAAGGCATAGTTGCTGTAAGCATTATATATAAGATACAACCCAAAGCCCACATGTCGTATGTTTTAGGTTCGTACGCGATACCCTAAAAATATATTACAATAACTGCAATGCTTTGATAAAATCTCTACCAATACCTGTAAAATTTCTGGAGCAGCATATGCAGCCGATCCACAAAATGTATCAGACACAACGTTATTTCCAGTCAACTCATCTATGCAACTTCTTGCAAACCCAAAATCGCCCACTTTAATAGTATTCTCTGTTGTTATAAATATGTTTTCGCATTTTAAATCGCGATGAGCTATATCAAGATCGTGCAAATAATCGACAGCTTCTACGATTTGCCTACGGAAAAATTAGTAATCCTATCTTTTTGTTGCTTTAGCGCGGTTTATGTTCGATTTACTTAAAATATGCTTTTGCTCTTTCCTCCTGCAACGGTCCTTTGTTTCTAATGTACTCTAATAAATCGCCATTTTTGCAATAATCCATAAACATATAAATCACATTGTTTAACTCTAAAATATCGTATACGGTCACGATGTTTGGGTGATTCAGAATGCGCATTATTCTACAAGCATAAAAAATATTGTTTGAGATCCATTTTCATATTGTAAAAGATTTCGTTCAACTTTAATTCTCTGGGTAGGAATTTCCTTATGAAATCCGATCCGGCATATTTCTTGTTAATAATTTTACAGGCCACCTTCTCTTCAGTATCATTATCCAATGCGATTGTTGCGGTGCATACCTTGCTGTAGGTACCTTCACCAATTACTTTGCCTAAACTATATCCCAATTTATTTAAAATTAACGCCGACGCATTCTGAAAAAATAACAATTGGTTACAAATTCTTGGTTTTCTCGCCAATGAATGATACTTCTACGTTATTTTTATATTTTCTTTTCTCGCAAAACGTTGACATTGTTGAGGAAGGATGGCGTCAAGTAAGGAGTGCCTATTTTAATACGTACAAATATATTTTTTGTAACTTTTAATTTTCATTACAAAACCACAATATACAAACTGACATATGCCAATAACAGCATTGCGTTTCCTCAATGAGCAGTCTGTGATTAATTGAAAACTCTAAATTAAATTGCCGTATTTATTAAATGTATGAACATTTAAACAGAATAATTGAACAGAATCATCGACTTAATTACTACAGGAAATAAATAATTTTTATATTGCATTAGTGTTTAAGTGTTTAACTTCTGCTAAATATGATTGATCAGAAAGTAAAAATCATTTCAAGCTTTTTCTTTGGCGCAAAAAAATTTGAAAATGTACCAGAAAGTTCCATCGCTAAGCGCATGCGATTGTTTTATGTTTGAAAGATAATTGTCATACCAGTGGGGATTTAGTGAATCGTACTGAATTTTCTGGAAGTTTTCCGAATAATTCCTAATTGCAAGTTTTACCCGAAAGTTAAACTTAATCATTCAATTAAGCTCGTGTGTTCATATTTCTTTCTGCAACAATGGCTCAGGTAAATAATAGAACCAATATTTATTTGAATTAACATTTAGAAAAAGAGTAAAGTTCGTTCGTTGCTTTTGGTTAGGTTTCGATGTTGAAAGAAAAAGGCAATGCCGCATTAGCCGAAAACAAATTTGAAGATGCTATCAAATTTTATACGGAAGCGATTAATTTGGATAGCACAAATCACGTTTTATATTCGAATAGGTCAGCTGCATATGCAAAGGCCAATAAATATGATTTAGCTTTAATTGATGCAGAGAAAACGGTCGAATTAAAGCCAGATTGGGCAAAGGGTTATTCCAGAAAAGGCAGTGCTCTTGCCTATTTAGGAAAACATGATGAGTCCATTAAAGCATATGAAGCTGGATTAAAGTTTGATCCTATGAATAAACAATTACAAGAAGGTTTGAATGAAGTGAGGTCTCAAATGTCTATGCCTAAAGGATTTCCAAATCCATTTAGCGATCCAAATATTTATGTGAAGTTGTCTACGGATCCTAGAACAAAATCTTTCTTAAATGATCCAGAATATCTGAAAATGTTGCAACAGTTACAAACAAATCCATCATTGTTAAGAGATGGTTTGCAGGATCCTCGAATATTAACAACTTTAAGTGTAATAATGGGAATCGATGAAAATTTAGGAGAGCCCATGGATACTGAGCCAGCTTATACACCTCCTCCTAGAAAACCTGAACCAAAGCCAGAACCTAAAAAGGAACCTCAATCAGATTTACCTGAAAATAAACGTTTGGCAAAAGATGAAAAGGAGAAAGGAAATGAAGCTTATAAGAGGAAAAACTTTGAAGCAGCAATTCAACATTACACAAAAGCCATAGAGCATGATCCAACTGACATAACATTTTACAATAACTTAGCAGCAGTGTACTTTGAACAAAAAGATTATGAAAAGTGTATAGAGGAATGTCAGAAAGGCATAAGTATAGGGAGAGAAAATCGAGCCGATTTTAAATTAATAGCCAAAGCGTGCACTCGTATTGGTAATGCTTACAGAAAATTGAAAGATTGGCAAAATGCAAAAGCATATTATGAAAAGTCCATGTCCGAACACAGGACACCTGAAATAAAAACACTATTGAGTGAGATTGAAAAGTTTATTAAGGAGGAAGAGCGCAAAGCATATATTGATCCAGTCAAAGCTGAGGAAGAAAAGGAGAAAGGTGTGATTAACAGAGACTTATATGTTGAAAAAGTAATAACCAAAAAACTTCATTTTAGGTAATGCAATGTTTAAAAAAGGTGATTATGCCACTGCCGTGAAACATTACACTGAAGCAATTAAACGCAATCCAGATGACGCAAAATTATACAGTAACAGAGCTGCATGTTATACCAAATTAGCAGCATTTGATTTAGGATTGAAAGATTGCGAAAAATGCGTGGAACTTGAACCCAAGTTTATTAAAGGTTGGATCAGAAAAGGTCACATTTTGCAGGTTTGTAACGACACATCATTTAAAAAATCGTGTTTCTTTAACATCAATTAATATTTTTAGGGTATGCAAAAATCAAGTCAAGCTATAACGGCATTCCAGAAGGCCTTAGAAATCGATCCAAATAATACCGAAGCCCTTACTGGATATCGTTCGTGTGCAATGGAAACAGCCGGCGCAGGTGGCGATCCTGAGAAGATTAGACAGAGAGCCATGGCAGATCCGGAAGTGCAAGCCATTTTGAGAGATCCTGCTATGCGTCTCATATTAGAACAGATGCAAAACGATTCGAGAGCTTTGCAGGATCATCTCAAAAATCCTGACATTGCAGCAAAAATACAGAAATTATTAGAATCTGGTTTAATTGCCATTCATTAATTTAAATAATGTTTCTCCTTTTTTTTATAATATTTTAATATCATAAAGAGCAACGTATTTGCTTGTTTAACATTTTCTTGTATTTGTCTAGTTTCAATAGAAATATACATTATACAAATTTATTTATTACAAAAATGATCTTCAGAAGAATTATATTAAATATCGCGTCACTAAAAAGTAGGAATTATAAAGTGCATGCAATTTTCGGGAATTTTTGCTAAACATTCGAGTAGTATACCCTTTTAGCTTGCTTCAGAGATTATTGTAGATTATCTTGGATGAAAATATACTTCAATTTCCTTTAAAACAGTGATTTTCATATTTGATGGTTGCATTTGAATCGTCGATATGGCAGCGCCAAAACGGCAACCAATGCAACAATCTCAAGTAGCTAGCGTCGCCAATTATTATTTGTTCTGTGGTCCTCAAGTTAGGTACTTTTTGCAAATCGTTTTTGCATTTGTGTGTATTTGTTTATAAAATAAAGTTGCCGTTAATTGTACCCGTGATTATTATTATATTCCAGGAAACGAATGTAAGTACGAAACGTCGAATTGAAGAGAAAATTTATTTAAATTGAATGCAAAAATGTAATGCAATGTTGTAATCAGGTAATCGGCCATTGAAACTTCCTGATTGCTTATTTTTAAAAATCATTTTGCTTTTCTTGTGTTTTCTTGATCAAACAACTTTGATTTTTTTCTTTTCATAAACCTGAATTAACATTTTTCAATGTGTGTCTGTTTAGCTTCGTGCAATGCAAAGGTCATTGTTTTTAGTTAAACTCTGGTATAGAATGAATATTAAAAAACATCAATATTATTATGAGTCACTTGATCGCACGTTGTGCTCCATGGCAGTGTAATTGCTGCTAAGTGTTATTATTGTATCTAACGGTGGAATTAATGGTTTTAGTGTTGTAAACATGGAGACAGATGAAGGAGAATCTTCAAGCAGTGGACCAATGTCTGCATTGAACAGTTTGTTTTCATTCACAAGTCCAGCTGTAAAGAAATTGTTGGGTTGGAAGCAGGGAGACGAAGAAGAACAATGGGCAGAAAAAGCTGTTGACAGTTTAGTGAAAAAGTTAAAGAAAAGAAAAGGTGCAGTAGAAGAATTAGAAAGGGCACTATCTTGTCCTGGCACTCCAAGTAAATGTGTGACAATACCTAGAAGCTTAGATGGACGTCTACAGGTGTCACATCGCAAAGGACTACCACATGTAATCTACTGCAGGGTGTGGCGCTGGCCAGACTTACAGAGTCAACACGAATTAAAGCCAGTTGAGCATTGTCAGTACCCATACTCTGCCAAACATAAAGAAGTATGTATTAATCCTTATCATTATAAGAGAGTTGAGAGTCCCGTTTTACCACCAATTCTAGTTCCAAGGCATAATGATTATGTTCCTGGTCATTCATTGCTTCACTTTGAACAACTTGTTGAGCCAAACATGCCTCAGAATGTACGTTATCATGCTAATGGTTTTAACTCGAATCATTTGAGTCCCAGTTCGCCTTTGTCCAGCGTATCTAGTCCCCGTAGTGTCAGCTCTACCAATCCACAATCCCCTTATGCTAATCTTGCAGAAACACCTCCACCTGCCTATAGTCCAACAGATGAAAACAATATCGCAGGTAATAATAATATAAACACCGAACTGAATATGGCCGATGTTCAACCAGTTGCTTATCAGGAACAAACTTATTGGGCTTCGATAGCATATTACGAACTCAATTGTCGTGTGGGTGAAGTATTTCATTGTAATTCGACTTCTGTTATTGTAGATGGTTTTACAAACCCCAGTAATAAGAATGATCGTTTTTGTCTAGGTCAATTAAGTAATGTAAATAGAAATTCAACGATAGAAAATACGCGTAGACATATTGGGAAAGGTGTGCATTTGTATTATGTAAATGGCGAGGTGTACGCAGAATGTTTGTCCGATTCGCCGATATTTGTTCAATCACGCAATTGCAATCATCACCACGGTTTCCATCCATCTACGGTATGTAAAATACCTGCGGGATGTTCACTGAGAATATTTAATAATGCCGAGTTTGCACATTTACTTTCTCAATGTGTCAATCATGGATTCGAGGCGGTTTACGAATTGACAAAGATGTGCACGATTCGTATGAGTTTCGTAAAAGGTTGGGGTGCGGAATACCATAGACAAGATGTTACTAGTACGCCTTGCTGGATAGAAATACACTTGCATGGACCGTTGCAATGGCTTGACAAAGTTTTAACACAAATGGGAACACCTCATAACGCTATAAGTTCAGTATCTTAGACTTTACGAAGATACACTACACAGAATTATTATCGTTCTCAAAACATTTTACTCTTGTATGTCTTACGTTACGGTAGATATTGCAATAGCAACGTAAAGATTCTTTTAATTAGTTGCACGAGGTTTTACAGTTAGAGTAGGAAAATGAGCGGATTTAATTTATTAGTAAAAAAATGAAGGCTCTATGACCAGACCTTCCTGTACAGTTTCCAAGTTCATTTTTCTGTTTACTTTATGAGTTTTACATATATTGGATATCTGAAGAATATTTTTTAAGTAATTTAGAGATAGCACAATTTTTTAAATGTGCGTTATTTAGGTGTAAGAGAATCAAAAGTAAAATTAAGTGTAATACAGCGATATATATATATTTTGGATAAATTTAAAGATTGATCTCCTTATACATACATATTTTATTTTAATAAATTATTATAGTCTTTTTATTGTATTTAGTTTAATCATTTCGTGTACGTTAGTGCTAGTTACGAGAACATTATTATTCGTTTAATTTTTTTTGCTAATGAAAATGAATAGAAACAGTATAAAATTGCACATGCACACGTGCCATTTGAATGTTTTTATTGCATTAAAGAGCTTGATTATTACATTTATATGTTTTATGTATGGAGCGAGAATAAATAATTTAAGGAAAAAGTTTATTGTGAACTGTTATTATTACTATTAACAATTAATTTGTGCTCATAATATTTTATGTTTTAATGCGTTGTTTTATTGTAAAGAATTGATTATGTTTTAAAAGGATTTGTGAATGTGCATTACAGTAAATATACTATATAGTACTTTTTTGAAACTTAGTATAAAAAGATAGGTAAAGTGCAATCCCGAAACACTTACATGATGTATGTTTATGTGAAATTTCTAAAGAGTGATACAGTTATGCTAAAAATTATTATTATTATTAAAATTCGTCCATAAGAAATTGTTTTTGCTTGACAATGTTATAATAATGCCTTTCATACACCAAATTATTGAACAAAGAAATAATAATTTTTTAGATATCTTATTAAGAAATACATATTATATATATGCAGGTATGTAAGGAAATAGATCGATGTTTGAATGGTAAATGGTTATTATCTTTCTTGGATGTATCATGATTGAAATAATTTCTTCTCTTTTCCTAGTATGTAGCTAATACATATTTTTAAGTTTTATTAGATTTATATGTTGCCATTCTCTTGCATTATAGTTTATATATATATATTTTGAAATGTTAACGAAATACTTTGTTTTGAATGCAATCAACACTCTTCCTTTTTGTTAACACGAATTTTCTCTTAATTTTTTTAATTATAATTAAGTAATGATAATAAAATTACTATATAAATTTTAACAGGTGAAATCAATTATTATTATCTGGCTCTCGAACATTCCTTATCGCAATTTATTGAAACGGTTACATTGCAGTTTAATAGTCCTGGTTAACGAAAATCGTAGCTTCATTTTCAATATGTACACATTTCTCGATTTATTAATCGTTGTTGCATCAATCTTAACAGTGATCGTCGTGAATGTTTTACTAAAGAATCACCGGAGACCCATTTTTGGGATTTATCAAAGACCGGAAGGCTATTATTGGCTTAAGGTGGCGTTCATTTATGTAATACTATCGATGCGTCAAGTGAGTAACATGTGATCTTTCTCCGAAAAAGACTGATTTTCTTCGCGAATTTAATTCATTCTTTACAGTATAGGATGAGGAGGAAGACGAGGAAAGTCCCTCTGGACGTTCAATTTGACGAATACAAACGATGGGAATGTCCACAGCAACTTTCTTATGATAAAAACGTGAGCGCAATTCATAAATCATAACATTTTTGCACACATTTGTTATCATTGTTTTATTTTTAGGCAATCGATGCGGTATACTTTAATTGCGCCAACGAATCGTCCAATCATTTGGTCGTCGGAATGGCCAGACGCAAAAATAAACTGATCGATGGATTTCTCTATCTCAAATTGGACGACGTGGGTCTTTTGGAAAGTTGCAAATTACCGGACACGTCGCTGTATCAGGAAATCGAAAAAGATGAATATTCCGCGGAAGGTATAACCTTGTGCCCCGTAGAATCGATGAAGAAATGGAGGATAATGTACGAAGGAAAAATGAAAAAGTCGAAAGAATCGAATACGTTGTGCGACGTGAAGATCGATGCGGTTTGGACGTCGTTCCTACCGTTTTTCAATTTCGATCAGTACATGGATCCGTTCGCGATGGCCAAATGTATTGCACGCGAGCAATGGAGCCGTGAATATTTCAAATACTTGGACGAGTAAATTCATTTTAACGCGCAACTTATCTTAAACGTATAATTCGCAATGTATACTTTCAGCGTGCATCAGCATCATTACGAGCAATACGGGAATATAACCGGAACGGCGATTGTCGATGGGAAGCCGTACAAAATTAACATGTCCGCATTGAGGGACCACAGTTTCGGATTCAAACGCGACTGGCGTCTGTTTCATCGTTACGGCATCCACTTTCTGGCGACCGAGAACGGCGACAGATTCAACGTTGGCATCGTTTCGATGCCAATCTGCTTTTCGAAGTGAATAACGAACGATACATTTTTAAAGGGCGTTACTTCATTGGCAGCATTTTACAGATTAATCATCGGCTACGTGTATTCTGCGGCCGATAAACGGTTGTACGCCGTCGAAGATTGCGACTTGAAATTGTATCAACACGGCGAAGACGGCGAACCGCCTCTGAATTACGCTTTCGCATTTTGGGCGGGTAATGATCGCACGTTCGTTTGATCGCGTTTGCAATTAATTGATTCCAATCGTTTTCGATTAGGTGGCAAACGATATGTGATGGAAGTCGATGTGACCGATTCGCCTGCCTTTTATATTAGCAAAGATTGGGAGTGTAAGGTGATAGAAAGGCTTTGCAAGTTTCGAGTTAACGGCATTCGAGGATGGGGCGCTGCCGAATGGGTTTATAGAAACGTGGAAGGCCGCAAATGATTTCATTTTGTATTGGGTGCGAGTTGTACTTAAATCGTTTCGAAAAATTGAATCCAATACAATCTTATATTAAAATGGGTTGATTGTAGCGATTTTTCTTTTAACAAAACCCCGCTCGTTTCTTTGTTATGTTCTTTTCACGAAGGAAAAATTAATTAACGGTTAAACAACTTGCGAAAATGGAAAATTGCTTTGCTTCGAGAATAATACAATGAATAATTAGCCGAAAGATGAGAATAACGACCAATCAAGCTGAAAAATATTTTTCAGGCTAACAGAATGATGAACAATATGTTTTCCTGTTAGATTACTGGGAATTTTCCTTTTGTAGATGGCGCGCAATATTTTGAGCTTTAAGCTCTTTTTCAGATTTTAGCTGATTATGATTTTTATGAAATATTCCCGGAAAATGTTTCACTAGAATCCAGTGAAATGCTAAGAAGTAATTATGCATCGCGTATACAATTTCCAAATCGTTTGTTCTACTTTACAAGTAGATCTTTCTTTTTTCATGAAGTACACGGAATCAGGATCAATATTACATATAAAACACATCCTTAAAGCATATCCCCTTTTTGTACGAACCACGTCGAGAGAGATTGTGGTGGTGAAGGTGCGCGAGCGCATATCCATATTGTACATCGGCGAAGTGCTTTTGAAAGCGAATTATTGATGTTAAATAAATGATATAACAAGTTTAAATAAAATAGATGTTTAACAGAGAAGAGCCCTTTTTGTGAATCATGTTGAAATTGGATTTATAAGGATCATTCGTTTGGGAATATAATGAAAGAAAATGGCCCAGGTTAGTGTAATCATTATTTCATATATTATTTTGTTTGACCAATATTTTTTAAATCAACACCAAAGATTGTTTATAAATTTTTCGTATTTACATAAAAAATAATACGATATTATATTGAATATGTTAAAATGTGCGCTTTTTTATTATTTTTCAATTGAACGTTTGCAAAATGAAACGAAGCAAATGAAAGTAATTTTTTATTGAAACAATTTCAAATGAATCGACAACAAATCGTTAATTTATTTTGGCGTAAGAAAGCAAAAAAAAATGCACACGTTTATTATATGTATATGCATAACTTGATTAAAGAGGGTCAATAGAATGTCCCATTTCCACAGTTATAAATAAACGAACTATGTTGCATTTTAAAATATATACAGCTTTTTTTCTCTTTAATTTTTTTCAATATATAATAATTAGAGAAACTAATCGATTCGTGTTGACGGTTTTTTCCTCCCATATAAACTCATGCCGCATCGAACATAATGCATTTTCATCCCATTATCCGATCCATTTTCATAAAGTGCTTCATATTGATTTATTGTACATAATCTTCGTTCTGTTTCATTTGATTCTCCTTTTTTTGATCTACTTTATAAGTGATTGGTTCGTTTTAATCAGTTACCGTAAATTTATTTATTTTCTGCTAATCGACCGTGGAATTTCTTATGTAAATATTTAAATAAACGTTAAATCTATATGGCAAATAAATTCTTCCTACAAACCATTTCTTTTTAGGGACTATTATTTTAATTCGTGAAATAATGGGAAACGTGTGTTATTAATAAACTCGTTCGCTCCTAATAAAAGCTTCATCGCTTTTATTATAATTACGTGTACGTTCTCTTAATTTTTTTGTCTTTACCATAACTAAAATTAAATTTTCAACAAATTGTTATTAAGCATCTTATACAATTTTAACGTGATAAATTGCTACCATAATTTCTCCAACTGACATATATAATGTAAAGTAATTCGTATTAGATTTTCTCCCCTGTGCAGATATTTTATTCTTGCCTTTGTTACGTAATGACAAAAAGCACTTTACACTTATTATTTAGCATTACGCAACACGAAGCTCGGGGTTTGTTTGGAAAACTTTTGCCCGCTTATCGGGTCATTATCTTCTAGCTATATAATTTGCATCAATATTCCAGCAAAGCTTAACTTAGCAGTTCCTATTGGAAAGCTTTAAGCGATTCCTTATAATTTCGCACGAAACAACCAAACAACTATAAGTTGATATCGATTTTTTGTCTGTGTGTGTCATACCGTATGCAATAACAATTCGTCGTTTTATTTCGCGAAAAAACTATAATAATGACGATGAGAGTAATAACAACAAAATAACAATAATTCATACGCAGAAAAACGTTCTTGAAAGGACGACCCTGAAATTAAAGGTTCTTTCTCATGTAAAACGTGTTCATTATTTCTCTCTTCTTATAAACAAAGAAAGACGTACATTCATTCATATTGAAATAAATTTAAATGCGCTCGTATTTTTGAATTAATGTTTACAGCATCGCGTAAAACGCACGCAGAAATTACATGAGTTACGTATAAAAATTAAATTTGAAAACGGTTTATTCCTCTATTCGTATTAGCAGGATCCATATAAAAAATACAATATTTCCCATAATACAAAGCAAAATTTTCCAACTTCACAATGACAATAATACGCACTTGCTTTTTAAATTATTATAATGCGAATTGTATTCGCAAAAAAATGACCGTGACCGTGGCTCTTTACACCAATAACGACGCTTTCTGCTAGTCGATTTGATAATTAAGGAAAACGTCGTAATAACAATTAAGAACCTGCTTCCTTCTTGGTTCGATGGCAACTCAATTGAACCCAAATCAGCAACGACCGAGCAGCAATTTTTTTTGAAGGAATTGAATAAGTTAAAATTAATTACATTAAGCCTCTTACATAGCTTGTTATTTAATTACCTTTATTCCTTGAATAATAATTTTAATGTTTATTTCCATAATCAATCACTTTAAGAGCCCCAAAATGCGTGTATTGCAATAACTGCAAAAATGCAAAAGTAGAGAAGGGTCCCCCCTTCTATAGAAATATAAAAATTGAAGAAGGAAAAAATCTAAAAAAATTAATGAATCTCAATGTAAAATTCACAATCGATCTTTAATGTTCATTGCCATAATTAATCACTTTAAGAGCCCCAAAATGCGTGTATTGCAATTACTGCAAAAATGCAAAAGTAGAGAAGGGTCCCCCCTTCTATAGAAATGTAAAAATTGAAGAAGGAAGAAATCTAAAAAAATTAATGAATCTCAATGTAAAATTCACAATCAAACTCTAATCGATCTTTAATGTTCATTGCCATAATTAATCACTTTAAGAGCCCCAAAATGCGTGTATTGCAATTACTGCAAAAATGCAAGAATAGAGAAGGGTCCCCCCTTTTTGGCATATGAACTATTTACAATAATGAAATAAGATTGCCGAAACGTGATTTCGTGTGACGTGTGTTTCTTTTTCGGTTTGCATTCAATCATAAATATACTTATTGAATAAAATGTGGAGAATTATTTAATAATTACGAATTTCTCGAAGTTTGTCATTAGCAGAGACTTTTGTTTCGGATTTAAATCGTATATATATATATATTTCATTTCGTTCATTCAAACTCCTTTCTACACATTATCTATCTACGTGTGCGTGTATTAATACTAGTTTTGAAACGAAACTCATACCGTTTCGGAAAAAAAGTACACACAGACCGTGTCAGAGAGCGAACCGGTGCGGCAGTAAGTCAGTGAGTCGGAGAGCCTATAAGCATCTATATGTATTTGTACATAATACATAATTTTAATACAATCCCATATTAACTACTTCCATCTCACTAGTAAGTGCTTTAGTTCGCTGTTGTAGTTTTACCTGACATCAGCGGTGTGTGAATCCGTAGTAAGAATAAATTGCGAGTTACGTGAACGTGTCTCTTTGAAGTAAATTGAAAAAAAAAACATTTGTTTTTAGCCATCCTTTTACGCCGTAAAAGTAAAGGTACATTTAGATTCGAGCAAATTAAGGATAGAAATTTTATCAATTAAATCAATACAGGAGGAAGGAGAATTGTTCGATGTAAGTAATCAATTATTTATTTTCTGATTGGAGGTCGTTACGTGATACTTTTTCGTTATTTCTTTTCATTTGATACTAATTACAATAGTTATTTTAATACTAATTATTACGTTTATCTATCGTCCGGTTTAAATGTATAAGCAATTAAAGCAACAATAAGCATGTACTTCGATATTGTTTTTGCGAAAAATATAGCTGATTTGCGATTTTTAACGATTGGCGATTAAAAAAGCATCGTGGCACTTAATGTTATTCTTTGGTAATGCGCAATAAATGACATTTCTTGATAAATTTGATCGCTTTATATTTCCCAAATTAATGGCAGAGTTTTGTAAATGGTCCTTGAATCAGCTTTTTCCCCCTCATTATACCAATTTCTATTACAACTTCCAAAAATAGGTGTGAAGTAACCGGCGAATCTTTCTTTAATTCGCATTAAAAAAAAACGAGTTCACATTCTAGCCGAAGAGTTCGTTCTGTATTCAAAAGGAACCAATTACTTGGTATAATTAAAAATGTTTAACTGTTATAGCCGGTGTCATTATACTTGTGTATATAGAGCCATTTCAGCAAACTCATTCCCATTTTTTTCCGATCGTTTTGCAAAATCGTGTTTTCAGTACATTCATTCTTGTGGTTTTTGATTTAAATATCGTGTTTTGATCGTTCATTGTGTTTTTTTCGGCCCTTTTTGCGTCAGAATTAAACGCTTCCACAATGAACATCGATTTTTTTGCAAAAACAAAGAAATTAAGCGACCTTATTAAACGAAAAATCAAATTGCGACACACATAGTATAGCGTACGTCTGAACACCAATGAAATAACTGAAACGCTTACTGTACCTGCATATTTATTTCATATTTGAAATAATGATAAAAAAAGGCAATTTACAGTAACAATTCTTACCTTTTTCCTTGTATCGATTCTATTGAATCGTACGATCTTGAACTATTGCGAATTTAATTTAATCAAATATAAAAGAAACACCAGTTAATGATGTATAATTAATTGCGATCACGTATATGATAATTATCATTATTGTTATTCGCGAAACTACTTTTACCAATCGGCATATTTGTTATATTGCGCAATTTCTTCATAAACAAATGATAATCCTCTAATGAATTGTATTGATTTTTGCAATTCGATTTAATTTAATTTTGGCTAAAACAACGGTAAAAGCTTGTTTTTGAAAATAATTACGTAATGTTACCATAACAGTTAACAACCAACTCCTTCATTTTCCGCTGAAAATAAATGGCAAGAAGAAAATGATGAGTAGAATAAAGTTCAAACGTTAAAACTGAATTAATTTTCCACCTACGCCGTATACAATCATAATTAAATATAAAAATGATTATAGTGGCAATAAAGGACAAGAAATTTGATGCTTATCATTATTGTCATGACTCTTGACCTTCTTTGTAAATTCCTCTCATTCGACGACTCTTCTTGAATTTTAATTTAGTTGTACATTAACTACTGACACAATAACTAAAAAGAAGAAGAATAATTTCGATCTTACGGTTCAAACGAAACGGTTATCAAATCTAATTAGACACTTTCTAACAGGTTTTAATGATTTCTATTAATTGTTACTGGAAGTTGAAGTCTGTTTGCTTCTTTCGTTGCGTCCGTTTCACCGCAATTGAGTAGAAAATCTCCGAGACGAAAATCTTTATATCGAATGCTGTGAAAATGAAGTGTCCATTATGAATAGGTACATGCAAATAATCAATTTTATTAAATTATTACCTGACACACTTTCCGATTCAACACGTCGATTCTTCATTCGTTTGTACTTGCTGTAACGTCGTCCAAGTACAAATTAGAAATTCTTGTTTTCCAAGAAAAAATTTAGGTTATTACCATTAACACTTCCTTCAATGTACGCAATACGTATGTATAAGCTTTAATGATGATACTATCTGTCCGTCTGAAGCGTTTAATTAACGTATTGTTGGAAAAAAGTGCGGCGTTTCGTTGATTTTATTTACATATTTTCATGGGAAAATTCGTGCCGCATTAAATTATTTTGCTACATGCTCTATTCTTAACCGTAATGAATCAATCCTTTATGCCTGATGACTTTCGTTATGATCTCATAGAATTGGTAATATTGCATGAACCTTGAATTAACATCATCATCATCGATTTAACGTCACAACAGATAGTTGATTGAAATCGATTTCTGTGTGTACGGATAAAATATCGTCTGATTTCCTGCAATTTGAATTAAATCGTTTCGTGTACGATGCATTCGAACTGTTGAAGAACAAGAGAGAGAGGTGCGTTTCATTCTGCGACAATATGCACTCAATTAACCGTATAACGTCGTCAACGTTCTCCACGATAATTATTATAATTCAAATTAAGACGAATCAATGCAATTCCAACTCGAAGCAGATTAAGTGGGTTAGAACGGTTTCTTCTTTCGTCATTGTTGTTGCTAATAACAATCATTAAAGTGCACATTATAATTCAGTTAAATCCACAGAAAAAATTACCTTTCATCGCCGCACATTAACTTCGACTTTTTGTCTTACCTTTCAATTTGGGCCAAGTGACACATCCTCTTTTCATGCACCATCGAATTCAGCATCCTGTATCTACAAATCATTTTGCGACAATAATGTACGAATATGCAATGTTTAAAATGCCAAAATGTAAACGTGTCAAAGTAAAAGTGTCGTCATACGAATCACAGCCAAATCGTCATCGATAATTGCTCGGTAGGATTACAGATTGATAAAATTTTATTTGATTTAAGTCGCAAATAATTTATTGGTATACGAACGAATTTTAATTACCACATCATCATCATCAATCAGCCTGGCGTTGTTAAGGTTAATTAAATTGAATTACCTATTTTAAAATTGAAAAGAACACACATAAAAAAATAATAAAGAAAACACAACTTACCTTTTTCTCTTATCAGTGCCACTATCGTTGTTTGTCAGTGGGCATATTTCGATTTAAAAATTTCATGCTTCCATGTGTGGCAGCGTATAAGTAAATTGTTGTCAAGGGAAATTTACTTTGAGAACATCGAGAGCATAAAATTAATATTTATTGACTAGTAAATATTTCGCATTCAAAATTTTCCATAATCTATTTGCTGCCTCTTAATCTGTTTCTTTGTATGTATAAATTGGTATTGATGAGTTTCGTAAAATAAGTTGCGCGTCAATAATTTGAATGTGATTAATTGCAAAACATTATCGATTTCAATAAAAAAAGTTTATTTCGTTTCGTAAAGAATAAATTATGATCGTCTTCAATGCCAATACGCTGCAAAAAAATCATTTCGTTTATAATTGAGTAGTCGTACGTACCACTTACTTTGAATCTTATCGCAATTTCGTTTGTTAATTAGCAATAAATTATTTTTTTGCTCGCTTCATATTCTTGTTAATTTTTTTACGTAAATCCATCTGGTTTAATTCCATAAGGACCTATTTGTTTATACATTTAAGATTGGTAAGTGGAAATGTAATTTGTAAATATCGCTTTAGTTTATTCGCCATAGACGTTTCAAGGTAACTGGCGTACAAATTAATTGGCATATTTTTCTTATTGTGTTATTCTTAAATTAAATTAAAATTTTGTTCCTTGTGTATCAATTAACAGTCCTATCAATTATATAATCTCTTACCTTAATACCATACGAAGGAAATAATCACAAATTAGAATTTTATTTAAATAAATTTCAATATTTTATTTATTGTAAATGACATTGTAGTATTTTTAAACAAAGATCAAGGTGAAATTTTGCTAGTGAAAAACCTGTATAATTATTATGATGATGATGAAAGCAAAAAAGATCGAAGGAAAAGTTGTATTAGAAGAAATTATTTGTCAACGGCCTCGTAAAGATTCCTCTCGTTTTTTCTATTTGTTCATTATTTTATTTAATTGCCTCCTCTTTAACAACTTTCGTCCGGTTCTCTCTTTCACTTTGCGTTTTTATTTTAAATTTCCTCAGCCACTCGAAAAGTCCTCGAAGCGATTTCAATTTCGTATAATAATTCAACCATTCGAATTAGACTACTTCTCAATTAGTTTCAATTGCGATGTGTTGTTGCGTAATTGACAAATGAATTAATTAGCTTACATTTAATTTGATTTGACAAATTCCTATAAATAGAAAACGCTTCCTTTTCATTTAGAATCGTCAATTATCCTAAAATTCACAATTTGCAAATCATTTCAATCATTCAAAGGACGAAAGCTTTAAAGTTATTGGGTAGTTTTGAGAATACTGTAGAGAATTTAAAATACAAGATAAACTGATAACAGAAAAAAAAATTTTCTTCTTCAGGCAAAGCTTTGCTTAATATACGCTATTAAAAGTTAATTAGTACCTAGATTAGCATTAGATTTGTTTTTCTTCGTCGTTTTGTTTCATTGATTAGTTCTTTTAACTTATACGTAAATTGAGAAAAGTTCATTAAACCACGTTAACCTTTTATAAAATTGTGGATCATAATAGCCTTTTTCCTCCGAATGCTTAAAGAATCGGTTTCTAACGAAATTCGTACGAGAACATTAACATTTTCCCTGGCATTCGAGAGTTAATTGAGCGAGTTATTTGTTGTTTCTTTTGCTCGTATCGATTCCTGTGCGTGTACAACCTACATTTCCTCTAAAACGCCACCGATACCACGCTCGAAACGTTTCTCTTTCATTCACGTTTAATTCGTTCTCCTATCGATCGCAATTCCGTATTCAATCATTAATTAATTTTCGTTTTTTTTTGTGTGTTTTAGCAGAAAGGCGTCTCACGGGTACCGGTCCTACGGGCACGTATCAATCACTTGGAGCTGTTTCAAAAGAAAGCGAAATTGTCAAATGAGTGCGCGCAGCAGACGCAACTGGGCGAAAAGGATATCGGCAAGCGAGTGTCCGTTGCCGGCGAGGAGGCCGTACTGAGATACGTCGGCAATGTGCAATCGTACGAGGGCACTTGGTGCAAGGTCGAGTTCCTGTCCAAGGATGGCAAGGATTACGTGAACGCGATCGGCGATCGCGACTATTACGAGTATCACGACACGCAGAGTTTGTACGTCGTGCCCGAATCGAAAGTGCGACTGATCGAGAGCAATGCGGACGAGACGAACTCGTCCGGACCGTACAGTACGTTGTTCGCTTTAGAGAACGGCGACAAGACCGCGAGCGGCGACAGCGGCAGTCTCAACAGTTATTTGGTCGCGCACAATTTACATCTGACGCTGAACCTGAACGAGTCGTCGGACGAGTACAACAAGGAGTTGCGATTGTTCCCGAAGTTGAGCGTCGAGGAGCACGACGAGTCGCTCGGCATACTGACGCCCGAACAGATGGGCCATCACAACGACTTGAACAGCCCGAATTTCGTCGATAACACGGTGAACGACTTGAGCCTGGGCATATTGGACGAGACGCTGCTGTCGAATTGCGCGCTACGCAGTTTGAAAAGCGTCGAACTCTCGCTCGACATGGACGCGAAAACATGCACGCGCTCGGATCAGACGCCGTCGCCCGAAGATTTGCCGCTCGATCCGACGCCGATCCTGATCGCCGACCCGAAGTCGTCGTCGTCGACGTCGCAGAACGGCGCCGTCAATAGTAACAGCGCGAATAGTAACAATAACACGAACAGCAACAACAGTTTCGTGACGAGCATAACGAGCATCACCAGTTTGGACATCGGCTATCAGGGCGACGGCGAAATGTCGCGACCGGCCAGTAGAGGCGCGGACAATTCGCCGTTGACGCGGCGTCCGATACCGCGCGTCCAGCCGCGTAGACAGGATCCGATGACCGACTCGGACTTCTACACGGAGAGCGACGCGGACATGCACGAAGAGCATCCGCTGAGGGGCGACCGTAGGGCTCAAGTGATTGACGGTACGTTGTACGGCGTCGATCCCCAGGAGGCGGCCGACATTTACGTTAACAATCGCGAGAACATGGACTCAAGCGGTATATTTACAGATATAGAGAGTAACACTAGAGCCGAAGACTTGTTAAACGTAGACGTAGTTCATAAATTAGATGCGACCGACGCGTTCTCGCCTTCCGAATCGTCGACGCAAACGCCCACCGAGAACAGTCAGAATATGGTGCACGCAAAATCGAACGATACGATCGTTAGCACTACTGCCAATATTAATAATAATAATAATTGCATTAGTAATAAAAATACGTCAAATATTAATAATAATAACAATAAGGAAACGTTGAACAATACGATTATCACGAGTACGCCGAAGACGACCAGAATGGTTAATCAGCAAAAGACGGACGTCGTTAAGAAATACAAATTGCCGAACCGGAATCAACCGTCGAAGATTAAGACGATGCTCGAGACGAAGTCGTCGAGTCCGGGCGGCGTCACGAAGACGCCGATTGCGAAAAAGACGCCGGGACGATGGGACGCGGTGATGAATAAGATCTCGAAGGGGTCGCCCAGCAGTATGTCGCCGAGCAATCTGAAAAAGGACATCAAATCGAAAGTAACGTGCGGCAACAGCAATTCGATCGCGAAATCGACGGACATTAACAAGAAGATCTCAGATCAGAAATCGAATGTTAACAAATTGTAAGTAGGATAGAAATGGGAGAGCGTTGACTGAATGAGAAATTAACGTTTCGAACTACTTTTTTCCCTTTCGATCGTTTCAAAATTAGAAACGAACGCGCGAGGAAGAATATATAACACGTGCATGATAAAAAGGCAACGAAACCCGAGCAAACGTTTATTTTCATTTTTGTTGGATTCTAACAAGTTTTATTTGTTTATTTGATACTTAAAGGTGCATATACTCGAAATAGTAGGTCAAATTTTCTAATTTTAAAAGCGCTAGCATTTCAAATTTAAAAAATGTTTCCTTTAAAAGTTAGCAACCAACATTTCGCATCAGTCGTAATTCGTTCATGTTCACTTTCTTCTTCTAAATAATCATTACAAAAAACGCATAACAAAAAGAATTATTAATTGCACGTTTTTTTAGGAGACGCGTCCGAACAAGGAACGCATCGAACAGCACGAAGACGTCCCTGGAGGAGAGTGTTAACAGTTCCTTGAGCGACGTCAGTGGCGCGTCCCCGGCGAAAAAAATCGGTAAGATTTTACCACGATCCTTCTTTTCCACGACATTTATTAGTTGAATTTACTTTTGACTCTATCGGACCCTCCAAAAAAGACAACTGGCATCTCCGTATAAAATGTAATTGGATTTGGAACTTTTAAAAGACATAAATTGCGGTTGTAGCAAGCATTACAATGAGGATCGTAAGATGATCGTTAGTATTCTAACGAAGGAACTTCCTCTAATAAATGCAAATGTAATTTTTGTCTCGATTTAAGAAAAGAATAAAGTCGTACATTTTTTTAAGCTGAAATCGCGTAATATTAATAAGAAGAACCTTTCCATATGGATGCAAAAAATGAAGAAAAGCTATGAATGTATCACCGATGTAAAGCTCACACCTAAACTCTTATTAATCGATCATTAATGTTTATTTTCTTAGTTAATCACTTTAAAAGTTCCAAAATGAGGTTGTTGTAATTAGGGCAAAAATGCGAAAGTAGAGAAGAGTAGAAAAGCAAAAATTGAGGAAAGAATGCCTCAAAAAGTGAATGAATCTTAATGTAAAGCTCATATTTAAATTCTTATTAATCAATCTTTAATGTTTACTTCAATAATTATTAAATTTCATAAAAAAATGCGTATAATTGTAAAACGAGATTGAACACAAAAGAGACTCATTCAAAGATGCGAATTTTTGGCATATGAACTAGTTGTTACATAATGCGGAATTTTATTCATAACTTTCCTTCTGAATAATGGGGGATTTAAACCGTCTTATCGAAGTTTTCGTTTTAACAGCGAAGATTTCGTTCCAAAAGGGGTTTTGTTCGATTCCTCTCTAACTTTATTGCTTTTTGTTGTCGGCATTGTATTATAGCAAAGCGATTGCATTTTATATAAAATACGTATATTTCTTATTTTGGTTCCGTGTTTTTCTGCTGACTTCAAGAGCTTTCTCAAATATTTGCGCAACTTGCAGATATTTGATTTCCATTTCAACAACCATTCGATGGACAAACATTTATCAATTAACAATTTTGGTTTACATTGTGATAAAAAAGGAAGAGAAACGTCGTTATGTAGAGATGTAAATATAATTAGAAATTGCAGTACAACATCAATCGGATATGGCATTGTTAATAGCGCTTCAACATAATTAATTAGTCGAATTAGCGAAATGAAAGCGATCCGACATACCGAGAGGCACATAAATCTAATAAACTAGTGAAAGGTAACGCAGTTTAATTCGTTTTTGTACTTACGATTGGAAAGGAATTGCATTATTGGACACCTTGTCTTTTTCTTACAAACGATATGATAAAATGCGATTTATTGAGGATACTTGAATCATTCGTAAAGTGCAAGTTGCAATTAAGGAACATTATCAATCGATTGCTTGGAATGTTCAATTGGATTGTTTTTAATTCAAAATAAAAGCATGTTTTCATTGCCATTCTTTATAATTACAATTAAATTCAACGTATGCAGGGGTAGGGTGCAATGAATGAAGAAATTTGAAATGATCGGAATTTTGATTAAAATCGATAATTGGCGAAAATGATGCGAAACATAATTTTCATTTAGCACTGCTCGATACACGAATAAAAGAACATCGTGAGAAAAGGAAGAAAATTAGAATCGAACAGGTACATCTTCTACGCTTGGTGATTTCACGTATATTCACGTGCGCCCATCTTCCATTTACAAACAAAACTCCTTCGTATAGGTACATCCGGTTCGTGAGAGTGTCCGTGCCGCTCATTTTTAATGAGCCCCATGTTACGCCCTTTTGTGAAACGATTATTCGTTTCTTATAATAGTTATTGGACGGAATGAATTTTCCTCGTTCGTTTTCTTTTTTCTTCGAGTATCGTAGAATATAAGTGTGTAGGTGTAAATTCGATAAAAAGCGTTCCGTTTGAACGTGATACGTCTTCAAAAGGAAACATGACAATCTGAAATGAAAGACATTTTATTCCCTCTCGCTGCCGTCTCCAGATTTATTACACAACGCTTATTTATTACTCCGTTTGTACGTACGTGGAATAAGTTATGTTGTGTACATTAAAAGTTTCTTGTTATGGTAACATAAAACTTCCCCGTTCGTTAGAAGGGTTTGTTTCCAGATGGTGGGCTTTGTATTGTTTAAAAATGAGAAATGCATCGCGTCGCGCGAGACGTTCAAATTAAGAAGGAAAAGAAAATCCGCTGCTGCCACACTAATTTAAACATTTTGGAAATTCATCAACTTCTCTGGCTGTATCCTTTGATGTGTCCCCGTTAGATTAATGGGTGGTAATGAGCGAGAAGGGGGTTGTGATCGTGCGCCCGGAATGAAAGAAATCTATAATTGTAAACGAGAAACAATCTCGAGAAGAAAGAACGAAGAAAATTAATGCTAACAAGAAAATCGTCGTTTTTTTTTCTATGTTAAATTACAAGAGTCCGAGCTTCAGCGAATGGAACCGATATGTTGTATGATGAAGTAAGTTCTTCAGCTAAATACGCTGTTACGTCAGTTGATTTCGGTTCGCCGTTCGCGGTGTTCCTCCGGCTTGCGTTTAAATAAACACCACATGATTTAATAACATTATTTTCTAAATAACATTTACAAATTAAATAATTTAAATAGCAACTAAAACGCCAATTTAATTTGCTGGAAAAAAACCGTTCGCGCTTAGTTCTACGACGTGCCTTATACATTTCGAAGATAAAAATGTAAATGAAAAAGAAAGGAAGAAACAATCGAAGAAAACGTGTTCTAAATCTAAAATAAAATCCGTGCCAAAATTTGTCGAAATCGAAATTTATGTGCGACCGACAATGCACTAATAATAATAACAACAAAATACAATGCCTGTGCCTGTGATATATTTAGCAAAGTGTATTTTTACTCGGATGCATTTACTCTGCAATTATTATTATTGTTCTTCGTTCAAATTAATTCGTTAAAGAGTTAATACCTGCAACACGGTTTTTCTCGCGTGTTTAGCGGATTTGGTGTTCAGCATACTTTCGTAAACTAACATTATTATTGCAATTTCTTTTAAATTCAGTTAAATTTTAAATTAGATCTCGTATGAATATCTCCTTGAGTTTCAAAGGCATGCGGACAATTTAAGCAAAAATTATATAATTTGTTAATTATACACTGACGTACGTCTACCTTTATTTTTAAAATGATTGCCAATTAATTAACCATAATTAATTTTTATGATTCTATTTTTACGAATCGCGACAGCAGCAACCGGCAGCAATTATGGGCAAAAAAATGGGAAAAGTGTTGCTAAAAATGGATATGATGACATTTTTAAGTTTGCTAAAATTTGCATGTTCGATGCTATCGAAATATCCATCGACGAAACTTTCTAACAGGAAAAAGCGTTTTTTTTTACGTAATTGGATATAATTTATCGCAAAACAACGAAAATTCCAATCGCGTTGAGAAGTTTTTACTTTTTAAATGGACAAATCTCGTTTGCGAAATTATTATTATCGTCGTTGATATTTGCCATTTGACGCCCACATTTTCTATTTATTAATATTATTGCACTTGGCGTACTATTTTGATTTAATAACGGCACAAAGTCTCTGTATCGTAAAACTTGCGCTAAGCAATAATAGCAACAATAATAATAATTGGTAACAATAGATTATGTTCCATTTAGTTCAATTTCAATGCTCACAATGTAAATCATCCAAACGGCATCTACGTATGTTACAAGATAACTTTAAACTCTCGTCTTTCGGTTACGTTTCGACATAATCCCATCGATTTTAATTTATCGATTTGCTTGAGCAGAAAATCAATTCCATTTTGCTGCTACGGGTGCGATTCGAAAACAACGAATCGATAACTGTTGAAGGATACGCAGCTTCAGACATCAAGGTTAACTCTCGAAGTCTCTTAAGCTCGAACAATTAGTTATAAAATTAAAAGATTGTTTTTTACAATAAGTTTTTTATAGAATTTTTATCACAATATGGTATCCGCATGTTAAACGCAACTTCTTACGCATTCTCTCGCTCTGCATCTCAAAATCGTCCTCTCGAACGTACAGTTATATTTACGTATTTATAAAGTCAGGTGTCCTACTTCGGGGTTTGAATGTAATTTGTCTCACATTCTTTTCATTTCGATAATTTCGTAAAAAGGAACCGACACTTGTAAGTCGATTCTTCATTCTTTTTTTATGATGGTGAACGTACATAATTTTACCGGGGTTTCAAACGATTTTCACAAAAGAATTACTTAAACGTTAACAACGATGAAACGAACATTATTTTAAAAACATTTTGCAACTTCTTGTTGCGCATAATTGAATAATATTCTTGGACCACTTTTTGTTTGATAGAAATTTGACAAGTTCAATTTGTATAATCTTTCTTATTAGCAAAAAGAATTGATGGTGGGATTTGAATTTGATGAAGATATTGCGAGACTGGCCCTATTAATTTCAATTGTCTTCTATTATATAGTTGGTTAAATAAAATCGCACGATGTAGGCTGGATTAACGTAACTAATTAGCAAATAATCTAAGAATAATCAAACGAAGGTCAAAAATGGCAATTTCTTTGGTTTACAAAGAGCAAATCGAATCGAAAACAAATACGAACCGCGTGTTTGAAATTGATCGATTTACTTTACGACTGATAAGGATTGTTTTGCTTTTTAATTTCAATTCAATTGCGCAACAAAAGCAATAATAATATATAGAAATGAAACCAGTTATAATAATGGTAGGCCCACGTAGGTTTCCATGTACAGGTATTTACTATAAGAAAATATTCCTGTAGTACTACGTATAGTAGAGTTATAAACGTGAATATCAAATTGAATGTAAAGGTTACTCTTTCTCTCGGCCAGATGTATACGTGCCATCATTTATGGATAGGATAGAATGGAATCAATGTTAAATTACATTATATCGATACCTACGTACATAAATATTTAGGTTTTGTTTATTCAAATTACTCCTTCCCTCAAAGACCGTTTTGTTTATTATAGGTGCGGTCGCAACCGAGACTTTCTTCTTTGTACTTGACATCCAACGACGGTTGCCTTTCGGTTTAATGTTAAAGAAAATCCGTTCTATTGAAGAATCAATGCTTCTTCGACTTCGTTTTGCGCCTCTCGCCGGTGCACTGCAATATTTCGAATAGCGAACGTTACATTTCTAAATTTAACCGTTTAAAAGAACGTCAAAAAAGCCTTTCGGAATATTATTACAATAGGACTCGGCGCTCGTGTTGGCTTAATTACCACCGTTCATTAGTATGCAGCATAAAATAAGGGTGCTGCCCCATTCTTTTTAGGATATGATTCATTCGAAAGTACCCTCATATGCGTTTTTTAAAAATCCTTTCGTTGTTTCCATTGTGCAATTTTTTTCGAAAAAGATAATTCATCTCGTCACGTCCTTTTAATCAAACTAATTGCAACTGTAAGAGGCTGTTTCATCGGCTTAAAGGAAGTTTAAATGCGGAAACTGTACAAATATAAAATTTGTTTGGGTGTGTCTAGCGAAAATGTATTAACCCATTTTCCACAATAAGTTAAATGCAGGAGCCAAAACCTGATCGATATTTTATACCAACGTGGAGAATTGTGTGCTGTTGAATTCTTACTTTTACGGCGGTGCATTGGCTTCGGCTAATTAACAATTTTCTGCATAAGTAATCGTATTCAATTAATTAATTATCGAATGAATATCGGTATATTTTAACTGTAATCGTTCGCCTGCGTACGACCGCATAAGACCTACGACGTACGATGAGTTTGTGAATTGATTTGCATACATTAATGATTGATCATAAATGCTAATTCACGCGTTAATAACTTCATTATGCAATTATTGGAAAACTGGTAATTTGAAAATCGTTAATATTTTGTCTGTAATTTCGTTTTCGTGGCGACTTGCACGTAA